>CABFVX010007793.1:0-17154 GCA_902151425.1 Timema shepardi
AATCTAAAAGTGGAATAGTTACTAAACTCGTGTTTGTTATTATAGGCCTAGTTAAGAGAATGTTCATTTATTATACACAACAAATAATAATAATAATAATAATAATAATAATAATAATAATAATAATAATACTCTCATGTTTAAACAATGGATGGTTTGAATAATTTCTACCTACAGTCGTATCTACTTCCTTTTGACTTATTTAAATATTAATAAACCTATTTGTTAAACTTGTAAAAACACACACGCACGCACACACACACTTACTTGTTACTCCAATGAGGTAGGAATGAGAAAGGAAACCTTTTAGGGGAAACAATTAGGGAAAAACCCATTCTCACTTTCGCAACAGATTAGACTGCCGATGACAAGAAGATCGGGGTACGAATCCTGGTTGGATGTATTGAGGTTGTTTTTTTCCTAAATGGTTTAACACACACACTCTCCCCCCTACAAAAATGCAAAAACCCTCCCTCAAATTCAACCTTCCTTGTTCATATAATTATGAACCAAATGGGTAGTAAGATGTGGTTTCAAAAAATATATGAAGAATTACAACTGACAGGAATCAAACACAGGGATTTTGGCTTTGCGTGCCCCTGCTCTACTATCTGGTCATCCTGGCTTGTCTTTCACTAGTTGATGTGTTGAGTCTAGTAAAGTTATGTACCTGGTAAAAGTAATATTAGTTATTCATTGTTACATCAAAGTGAGATCAGTAATCTTTAGTGAAATACAATAATAAATAGAAATGTGTTTTTGTTTTTCTAATAGAGAAAAGAACTGACGTGAAGAATGCTTATTTCTGTGTCTTACTCATAACTTCCCAACTAATTTGTAGATATCGACCAAAGTTGAATCACACACACAGCCGCTGGTTTTGTTTTTGATCTCCCCTAGGACTACCTTTTTAGAGGCAAGAATATTCAGGGTAAAATAATGAATTATTTTGTGAGAGTTTAAAGCTATGAGTGTCACAATTCTACTAGCTGTACGGAATAAATATAATTAGTGAGCCTTATTCTGACAGGCAAATATTAAAACCTAATGTGTACACAGAAACTAGTCTAAAATATTTTGGAACATAATAAAAGAATGGTATTGAGAATGAACAAACCATTTATACCATTTGGACAAAACTTGGAAAGCATATATCACTCACTTAGGTCATATTTAATGTATTATGACATTTTTCATATCAGCTTAGGTGTCCAAAATTTGGTAAAATATGAATTTCAACAGATTTGATATGATTTTGATCCAACTCTGTAAATACACATTCCCTTTAAAACAAATTCATTATTTTGATTTTTAACCTGTGGTGGCAAATTTTGATTATGCCAAGTGTATCCAAATTTGGCAAACTTTTTAGAGGGAGGAAATAATCCTTTGATCCGAATCTAATTACACTTAGTTGGTCACATAGTATTATCTTAGGATGTAATTTATTAATTATTGTTTTATCCTCAAGTCCAATATTTTAATAAAATGAAAGGTGTTATGTGATAAACTTTTTTTTTTAAATAATCAGTTTCATCTCATTTTAACTAAATCATGTAAGTCATCTTGAAATCAAAAATATACACCTATGTAACTTGCGTACAGTGCCATATAAATTAATACTAAATTCAAGCATTTCTAAAAACAATTGTTTATTAACAAAATTATGTCACTTACAATGGTTACATTATTTTTGTAACCTATATTTACTGAGTCACCATTGACCAACCTAATGTTTTAGTTAGCCAATTTTAATTAAACTTAGTATACACATATGCTTATAATTATCATTATTGTTACTATTACCATCAAGGGTTCTGTCTCATGACAGGTCCATTTATTTTGTCAGTAAACTCAGACCGCCAATGCGCCCTGTCCTTTGCCTCCTCCTTAAACCCCCAGAATGTTCTTCTTTCCTTCAAGTCATCCAATATTTGAATCCTCCTCCTTCCTTTACCTCAACCTTGCCTTATATGACGTCGTGTAAAAGAAAGTTCCTCCTAAGGATGTGTCCGATCCAAAGAATCACACTCAAAATGGTTCTCTCTCACCCTCTCTTCTTAGGACCTCTTTATTCGACACCCTGTCTGTCCAATTCTTTTCCAGCACCACCTTTTAAATATCTTCAAGTATTTCTTTTCCATCTTCTTGAGAGTCAAATACCTGTATACAACTCTAAATATATTAATAGCACATTCAAATAGTTTTCCTGAAATACATATTTTTAACAATAATGTTCAACGCATAGAAGAGTGAGTTGATTGAATTCCACTCAAGCGTTGTATAGCTTACATTATCTATAATACATCCTGTGTATTAGTAAAGGATATGATTTTGTCCCTCCTGTCCATAATAACTGGTCCAATAGTGTGAGAGGTATATTATAAATACGTCAACTAAAATAATACTTCAATTCCTTGAAAATGAAGGAAATGTAATATAATAGTAACTATTGGTTTTACCAACACTTTTTAGGCTTAGCCTAGTAACGTGTGATTTAAAAATCTTTACAAATTTATTTTACTACTCATACAAATGAAAATATTTGTATTATATTTGGAAGAAAATATAAGAATGTTAGATAGAAACATATAAAAGGGACAAACACAATATGGCTTTTACAATGAAAAGAACACAGTTCACACTTTACACTGCTGTCATTGGACAAAGAGGTAATGGTTGCCTCTTGGAGAAAATTGATCATTACTACCCAATTCCCGATCTAGGTTTCATTCTATCAGAATTCATCAGCGAGGAGTGTGAAACGCACAATCTTTGTCCATTGGCAGCAGTGTAAAGTGTGAACTTGTGTTCTTTTCATTGTAAAGGCCATATTGTGTTCGTCCGTCCACCTTTGATGTTTCTATCCACCTTTCCTATACCTTCTTCCAAATATAATACAATTACCTCATAAAACGAAAAGGGGTTTTCCTTGTAGAGAATAAAAATATTGGTACAACTGAACTACTACTATACGCTGATTTTGGTTGGAAGTGTAAAAAGCCTCTTTTTTCAACCAAATCACTCTTGAATAGTAGGATACTAGTAGGAAAAAGGCCTCTCTATATAAGGCCCTTGCAATCAAAAATATTCAAATGTGTTAAATCTATACTTTTCTTTGGTTAGTGAATAAAGGCTAAATGAATATTATTGAAAGAGTTAAACAAAAGGCATTTAAACTTTTATTAACAAAACATTTTAATTTATTTAAAATATAATTAAGAACCTAATACAAGTTTTAACGATTATTAGCGGATTTTCTTAACAACTAATATTACATAAGTTTATATTAAACTAGATATTTTTTTATAAATTACAATCTTGACATAGAAATAAAATGAGTGTTTCAGGAGTAATTTTTCCAAAGCATAAAGAAACTTTCTGAAGATATTACTCATAAACCTTACCACTTATTTATATTATAACTATAATAATAAAATAAGTATATTACCTCATTTGGTCGGTATTTCCTTCATTCCAAATAGCTTCCAAATCTTGTAATTCAATTGATGAATTTGTCGATTTCATACCATCATTTAAGATCTCAACTCTTTTTTTGGCAAAGTCAGTTTACCTAACTTCCTCTCGTTTTTCATTTTTTTTAGTTTATATGCTCTACTAGCCTACTTATTTTGTTTTCACGGCCGTTACCTTTCTTTATCACCTTTATTTCTGTCCATTTTTAAGCAATTTTTTTANTTTTAGTTTATAAGCTCTACTAGCCTACTTCTTTTGTGTTCACAGATGTAACCTTTCTTATCACCTTTACAACACTGTAAAAGGTTTGATGACTAGTACTAATAAAACTTGCAAACCAGTCAAGCAAAAAGGATAATGAGTGGAACATTGTTATGCTGTTCTCGATGGTGAGGAAAGTTGATTTAACAATCTTGAAAACATCCGAGTGGCGCAGTTTAATCTTGACCGTGGTGCTATGTTGTGTCAAACGCTAGAACTACTTTGGTCTAATGGAAGAATCGCATGTGATCATTATTTGCTCCTTGAGTATGCAAAGAAGGAATTAAAAAATCCCTAAAATAATGGTTGTTATTTATAGTTTATTTTTCTAATCTAATACACAAAGCATGAAACTTTTTTAAATTTATCAATTCAAAATACAAAATAAATAAAAAATTAAGAAAAATAATCTATTTTTATTTTGGAAAGATTAGAAGCATTAAGAATATTTAAAAAAAAGTTAAATACATTTATTTGTTAAGGTATAACAAGGCCACACAATTCTCAAAAAGTGTTATGTGAACAAGATTTGAACTAGGAACCAGAATATTTTTTTTTACTTTATCTGATTGAGAAGCTAGCCTGTATTACACAAATATGTGTTTGAAAATCAAATTTTTAGGAATTGGCTGTTTTATACAGCCTGATAAAATGTTATGTTCTCCTTTTTTATTTTTGGGTCCCACCTTTAAAGTCCCATACAGGTCTGGACTAGCAGCCAAGAGGGTGGAGTTAAAAACACTCTTGGCCTTTGTTCAATATGGAGTAGGAGGGGTTAGGGTTGGAAGAAGGGGAAGGGTTCTTATACCAGCTGGTGGAGGGACAAACAGCTGGGTGTCTACTAAAGTGCTTGCAATGAAACATTTAGAGAAGGATAGAAATTGCTACTCTACCATGAGTTGGTTGAGAATATAGATTACAAGGAGTTTCAAACCTAGATAACATTCAAGGGGTGTACCCTGCCCAGTTAAACATTCTCCATGCAATTTTTAAATTTAAAATTATTTTAAAAACCTAGCATAAGATTTAGAAAAAATTGATTTAGGTGAAACCCCCTGTATAAAGAACTGGATCAAAAGTTACTCTCAATTTCTTGAGATTTTGTTTTGAATTCAGTCTTTTTTTATTAATACGAGCTCAAAATAAAAGGTTTTGAAGTAATTTTTTGCATTTTGTATACTTAAATTTAAAATCACATTTTCAATAGCTATTTACTAATTTAAATGATTTTTATCAAAAATGTAAGAAACATCTACTATCCCACTTGTACTTTTCAGTATTTATTTGAAATGTTGATATTCAATTCAATAAATAATAATCCTATTCACACTCGCACACCCCTACATTTTGATAGCAACCACAACAGTCCTGGCCAACCAGTAGCACTTCATGCTATAGTACTAGTTATACGAGCTGTCTCACCTTCATAGGTGGGAGCTTGCTCACCAATATACACCCAAATACAGGCACCCCTTGTCTCAACCTTAGATAAACTTCTCTCCTTTACTTCCAAGCAGGCCTACTCACACCAGTCACTAATTTATCTATAAACAGTAATAAATAATAATAAAATATAATATAAATACACCATTGTATTCTTCTACCAAGAGTAGAGAGACCAGTTGAACCCTCCTTACCAAAAATAAGAAATAATTAGGAGGCCCAAAAAAAGAAAAAAAGAAAAAGAGAGAGAGCAGAAAAAGGGGGGCAATAGGAGTGAGGGGTTGGAGTCCAGTTTTTTTGAATATCTGAGATCAAACATTTGAAAACTCAGATCACACAACTCACACCAGTTGCAGGAGTAAATTTATAGACGGTCATCCTCATAGAACTCATAAATAGAAATGTATATATTCCAAAATTTAAAAATAGAGATAGCACACATAAATATAAAAGGACCTAAGGATATGGTGAGTCATAACATTAAGGAATGCTTGAAGTGGTTTTATGTTGATATTTATTCAATATATAATTTAATTTGTTATAACATTTGTAATGAACATGAAGCGTTCAACAGAGAAGTTAGATAAATTATTCTGAAAGCTTCGAAAGATGTTAGAAAGTATATTAATAATTTATTTTAAACGCCAGAAGTAGAGAACAACATTGTAGTCAAATAAGGCTTCAGCTTAATCATAACACTTGCTAATAACAATAATATCAATCCACAACTTTCCTTATGGAATAACTAGCATGATTACGTTATTCTCAAAAAGCTCAATTATCAAAATTACATTTACAATTTATTGAATGAGCCCATAAATATTCTTTGTAATCTCTAATTTAATTACCTACCTCCCACTATACAATTAACGGTAAAACAATTCCTAATCATAATATATTCCATAGAACATTTTCAACACAAATAATAATTATAAGTTAACCTTTTGTGACATAATTATCAAAAGAAAACTTTCCAAGCATAATGCAAAGTTTAGCTCTCATCGTAAGTTTCTTTTGTTTTCAAAAGAATTAGAAAAAATAACAATGGAACTTATTGTCTTTGACAAAAACTAAATACTGTCTTTATATAGTAAAGTTAAATATTGATAGTTTTCCAAATACTGAATCGATCCTCATTAATACTAGTTACCATATTGATATCCCCTTAACAACCGATAAGTTCAACTCAATTAAATTACATCTAATTTAATGGATTACACAACTGATCTTTTTTATGTAAAATATTTGTGATAGCTGAAAGAGAATTTTGAAAAGTTAAATAAAAAACATATTTATACCAAAAGAAAAATATTATGAAGCCGAATATAATTTTGATCTTACAGTTTGTCTATACTAAGCCGTAGATTCTCCTTCCTCGAATATAACCGAGTCTAAGAGCCTCGCTCGACAAGAGTTAGCCATGCTGCCACAGTCTAGTCTGTTTTTTACTCTTCTTCTGAAGAAGGGGACCCCAAAATTATATAATTGTGTGTTTTAATTGTTAAATTGAGGCCTATAGGCTTCTGTTAAGTGTCTAAGCTTTGCCCTTCTATCTCCTCATTTCAAGTTTTAACTATACACAAATTTAGTTATATCATGCAGACACTTGGTGGTTAGGAGGGGAAGGGGGAGGGGGGATCCCAGAAAACCAGAAGATTTGGATAAGTGGAAGATTGGGTTGAGCTTTGAAGATTCGAAGTTTCTTAGCAAATGAATAAAACATCATAAAAAAATAATCTCAGTTTTATAGGTAGAAATAATTATATTTATTTGTTTTCACACTTCTTGAAGAAAAAATATTACATGAAACACCTGATTATATACATCTATTAAATTATGCCTACAAAAATGCAACATTTCATTGCTTACATTTAAATATAAAATATAGTGATACAAAATAATGAACTGTGGGAAGAGCAGCTATGTCTGAAGATTAGTTGTCAGAATCAGTTTCCTAAAACAAATAATTCAGTCTTAGTCAGGATTATTTCACAGTACTTATAAACAATAATTATTGTCTTGGAATCAGAACAGATATGATCAAATTAATACAATACTAGTCTTTAGATTATATACAAGGTAGGATGTGCAAATGATTGTACTGATGTACTTTTGATAATAGTCTTTAGATTATATACAAGGTAGGATGTGAAAATGGTTGTACTGATGTACTTTTGATAATAGTCTTTAGATTATATACAAGGTAGGATGTGAAAATGATTGTACTGATGTACTTTTGATAATAGTCTTTAGATTATATACAAGGTAGGATGTGCAAATGGTTGTACTGATGTACTTTTGATAATAGTCTTTAGATTATATACAAGGTAGGATGTGAAAATGGTTTTACCAAAGCACTCATTTTAAACATAGTCAATAAAATTAAAACAGGGTGTTTACGAAACTTTTCTCAGAAAACTCACCAACTTTCCCACATATATTTTTTTTTTTAATTCCAGGCTTGGCCTTCATATAATCTTCCTTGGTTGATGGGAATTTTATCGTTTATTACATTGATAATATATTTTTGAAAAATCCCGAGCTAGCCAACATCAATATTCTTATACGTTCTTGTTGTTTATCTAATATCTAATTAGGTATTATTTGTGTTCCTGTGTAAATATGTTGTACAACAGATCCTGTACAACCATCTCATGTTAAAATAACATTGGTAGACAATGAATTTTGTTAACATCGAGAAACCAATCGCATTTGTTTAAATATTTAGGTGCAGAATCGGTGATTAAATTCCCTGACTTTTCCAGGTTTTCCCTGTCTATAATCACGTCAAAACAGGGGGGACATATCATGCTAGACAGCAACATTATGGATACACTTTCTATGTTGTCAATGTTAAATAAGGTTTTAGAAATTTCAAGTTAAACTTTAAAAGAATAATTAAATTAATAAAAAAAATTGTAATAGTTTAGTGTTAAAAATAACAGAAAATACATAACATACAAATAAAAAAATACTAATCAAATGTTATTAGTTTTAAAGAAACCAACAAATAATTTTAATTAGGACTCAAAACACAATGACAACTAATTAAATAATCTGATAATTTTTTCTTATTTCATTTGTTTATTTATTTGAGGTATTTAACACTAACTTTCTGAACTGAGTGATTATATCAGCACATGAGAATTCTATGAATGAGAGTGAGAGGGCCTGCCAATTTCCCCAGAAAGGTATTTTTACATACCTTCCATGGTTCTCTTACATACCATAATCAACATGGGACCAATGGCTTTACTTCTTCTTCGAAGATGTTGTGCTACATGTTTTTATTGCTCAAGAAAAATCCTTGAGCTCCAGCTGGGTTTGAACCCATGAACTTGAGAATAGCATTTTATCCCAAAATAATTGTTATTTTATTAAATTCCTTTATGTAAGATGATCTTATGAATAGGCCAACTAATGGTTTTAATTTGATTGATAATAATAATAATAAATTATTGAAATGAGTTAGAAAATATATGTTATGCAGCTGACTGATGTGAATCAAAATATATATAAACTTAAATTAATAACAGTTACTTCTATTTGAAATGTATGTCAACATATGAAACACTAATAGCATAAAAAAAGGTTGACGTAGACTTATTACTTGATGATCAGTCCAAAGTGTATGGTCTTAATACAAAACAAAGAAAACAATCAAGATGGCGGTGGCTCAATAGACAAAATCTTGTGATTATTTTTTGACAAAGGATATTTTTATTTGGTTTTAGTGAACAAATAAGTAAAGTAATATGAATATTTAAAATAAATTAAATTAATATGCATCTCTTGAAATAATAATTGCCTGATATATAAAAATGTGTGGCGATTTTTAAGGAACCAATATCTATAGTTAGATATTCTAAAATGCAAAAACAATTCAAAATTTTAGAATTGGATATTCAAAGTTTGAGTACGGGTAATTCAGAATGTGATATTCAAACTTTCGCACATCCTTAGCAGAGAGTATTGTGGACATGATCTCTCAAACCTGCTTCCTCATTTATAAAAAAATAATGTTTGTGTTTGGTTTCAAGAGAAATGTTCTTGTAAAAGTATAGAGGAATAAGTTTTATTATGTGTGTCAAGTTCCCAAAAAGATACCGGGCACAGTAAATAAAACTTACAATATGTAGATAATAAGAAAATGAGACATCTTAGAAATAACAAAAGCATTAATATCGTTGCAACAAAAATAACTTAAGTTTTAAAAATTAAAATAACTTTATAACTGGTTAAAAATATTAGGGCTATAATAGATGAAGATCATTTTTAAAATTTCGTCCCCACTATTTTTGAAGTATGTTTTGTTGTATTGGGAGGTACAGGGAAGGTAGGAATGAACACAATTTGGCTGTTGCTATGAAAAGGAGAACACAGTACACACTTTACATTGTTGCCACTGAATAAAATCGGCAGTTGTTGGTCAATACCTTGACCCAGGAACTCATAGGTAACTTCTTGTAAGAAGCACTCTGGGATTGGCGACTTGTGAGATGTTAGCTTAGCAGTCAGTCACATGCTACGAAAGAGAAATGAACAGTTGCTTACTGTTGGGTCACAATCTGCACAGTGCCACGAGTAGCCTCTCATCTTGGGAGATTTCTTCACTGGGGGGTCAAGACAGGTGAAGTGGAAACATTTCATGCACTCATCACACCTGGAAAACAACCGTTAGAGAAATACAAGTTAACCTAATCTCATTGTTTTGTAATGACACTGTTTTGGACCCCTCTCACGTATTCAAAAATGGGGTGTGGCTGTGTCATGGACACGGCCATGTGTTGTATGTGAATATGTTTATGTAACGAGTTATATATTTTTTAAATAAAATATTTTTATTTATGTATTTAGGATAAAAGCAAAGAAACAATAATTATTGTGTTACAATATAACTTTATTAATTATAGGTCTGTGATACGAAAAGTACGACACAAATGGCATACAAGATACATCAAGATTTCTGGTATTCTAACACCTTATTATATTCACTGTCACTTCTTTAAACTAATGTTTTATATACAATCGATAGATTTTGACGACAGCTGACGATTAAAACTTAAACGAGCATCGTAGCTTCTCCGAGTCAAAAGTTATACTAATTGCAAATCTTGATATGCAGCAAAATAACCTCAAAATGGCGGCGCTTCCCCCTTCACCGCGCGCGATGCATCACTGTTCTCGCATATCGTAATGCATTCTTTGATCCTTTAGCTATCCAGTGGTATAATTTAATTTTGGATGTAGAGGATAGATTCGAAACTAAAACGCCAAACTGTATCCCCCGATTTTGTTATCATTAGGTTTTTTGGATTGCCCCCGTATGGTAGCAAATTTAAAGACGTATTCACGTCAAAAAGTCATGGATCGTGTATTTTTCTTTAAAGAACTATATGTACAGTTTCCTTTTAATTACTTCATCCATGGAGAATCAGAATCAGAATCAGAAATAATTTCAATATATTGCACTTTAAAATTTGTTTTTTCTTTAAAAGATCAACTCTGTTGTATTAGAAAAAGCATGTGACATGCTGGCTCCATCTACCCAATAGGAAGCCAGCCTTCACCACACCAGGTTGCCAGGAGATATCCAATTAGTTAGTTTTAACACTGGTTACAAGGGGTCCAAGAGGCAAGGGGTAGGTCATATATAAGCAGCTTGTGTGCATAATATAAAACAGTAATATATTAATTAGTACACCGTACTCAGAATACAGAAAATAGTTATCTTGACACAGAAATATAGTATTATCACACATAAACTCTTATCACTTTAATATCAAATCTACAGTACCGAAAGTGTAATCATCTAAATAAATTGTGTGCATCATTAAAAGTCCTACTCATTTCATAATAATAAGAATGACATGTACATAACCGTGCTCTTGAAGTGTAAGGAAGTGTTGTCACAGATGCAGCAGAAACAGGAAGTGGAGGCCATATGGGGCATGTTAGCTGTCACGAGGAGAAACAAGATTAGGAATGAAGTTAACAGAGGTACAGGGAGTACGAGATGATATGGTCATGTAATGAGGATAGAAAGAAGATAATACAAAAGAGAATGATGGAGATGAAGTATGAAGGGAAAAGACAAAGGTAAACAGAAGAGATGAGAGGAGCAGATAACAGAAAGTGTGCGGGTGAAAGGATAGTAATGGAAGGATAGGGTAAGAGGGAGGCATTTTACTTAACTGGCCTGGCCACAGATTGGAAACAGTTGATGATGATAATTATATGAATTAATGTGTGTGGGGTACTAAACAAAATAAGTCATTTTATAAATCAAACAAATAAAATAACATTAATAAATGTTTTAAATATTAAAGGATAGAAGGGAAAGTGCACACAGTTTTGAAAATTATTTTAGCTTAGACTCAGCTTTAAAAAAACTCCAGCTTAACCAATAAATATATGGACAGCTAAAATATTAAATTTATATTCAATTATTGAAATTTTAAGGTGCTCAGAGCGCAAATATTGTGATAGTCAAAAAATCAAACTCTAGATTTTGATAGATGATGATGACTCCCTGAAACAAAAAAAAAGGTGGTTTTTGCAATGCCATCGGTCTGACTGTTTGTGCCTCGGGCTAGAGCCAAAACCATTTTGCCGTTTGGGCTAAAACTTGGCATCTGGGTTTTCATAAGGTCGCTCCGAGCTTTTTTTTTTAGAAATAGATATCTTAACGCTAAATTTCGTTGTAGTTTATTGAAGGGCAAAAAGAGAATAAATCTATTTTCTGGAAATTTGCTCTAATGATTTTGATTAAATTTTATACATAAACTGTTTGTCGTTATAAACAAGACGGAAATTCTCATTTTCTCATGGATATTGACTTTGAGGGTACTTTAAACAGGGGAAATTTTCAAATTTTCAGCATCTCTCTGCAAGTATTTGAGACATGTAATAAATTATCATTGTAAAGTTGTAGTACTATTCTAGGTACAAATTATTTAGTTGAAATATACTTTTATAAAACCGATAGGTTCTGAGCTATAAACAGATATATGTATTTTTTAAATCAGGCATTCGAAAATTAATTTGATTTTTATGCTGTTTGGTTGAAAAAGACTATACTCTTTTCTCAATTTTTGTGAACAGTGTTCCTAGTTTCTAGTGCCATAAAGTAAGTAAGAGTTATATTATTTCATTTATAATTGTTGGTGTATTATTTCTACAACAATGTATAGAACCATTACTATTTTGGTTCCTAAAATCTTACAAGTTTTTGGTAAATATCTATTTCAAGATAAAATCGAGAGAAAGTTTGTGCAGTGCACCATACCATTTATTTGTTATTATTAAAATAAAAAAATACCTTTACTTATATGTGAGTTGGTTTGTGGACCCATATTTTATAAGACACTTTTATTATTACTATCATTACTATTGGAGTTTACAGACTTATCGACACAAGTAGAGGTCATGTTAAATCATCCATATCTTTTTACTCATGTTAATGTGTACAACAAGATCCATAATTTATGAACCCTTTTTTTAACAACCTGTATATGCATGTGTATGTGTGTAATTTCTTAAAAAAAAAGTCTTAAACTGAAATATTGTGATGAATATTTTCAGGCGATAGAGACACATGCCTGCCCACCCCTAAAGTAAATTCCTGAATATGCCACCAAATCGTAATAGCTTCAAAATTAATCCTGTTACAAGTATGAAAAGGTCTTGTTTGTTCATAAAACATGGATAAAACTAATTAGAGAAAGCGTTTTCACCTCTTCTTACAAAACTAATGTTATACAAATTATTTATAAGCTAAACAAAATCAAATCTATTCTATAAAAAGTATTTTAACATAAATCATGCAAATAGATAACAGGTAATATTTTCAATAACTCAGGTTTGGAGGTAATAGTAGTAATAAAGAAACAGACAATTAGTGTCAAGTGAAGGGTTTTACCTGAACAGGATATAATTGAGAGGGAAGGGGGAGTAGCTGCGCTTACAAACAAGATGGAAAGTTAGATAATGACAAAAAGGGGTTGGGGAGGAAAGGGAAAGGTACTTTCAATGACAGACCCATTTAACATGAAATGACTGAACTTCAACAGTTTAGACATTATTAATTTGAAAATACCATATTTTGTTTAAATTATTTTACTATAAATATTTGTCTCTATTATAATATGATAACTTCAAAACTACATTCTTGTATTGCATGTTTTATTTAATTTAAATTTAAAATAAATTATGTTTTATTATAACAAAGTAAATTTTAACTTGTAACTTTTTTATTAATCTATTTCGTATTAAATTTATAAGTTAAATATAATACAAAAAACTGCATGTTGTTTTTATGGATAGTTTTTGAGAAAAAGGCTATACAACTTTATCGTTCTTATATAGTAAGTTTATATCCAAATCTTAAATACTTTTTAGTTCTGTAGCGCCTTAAGCTTCCTCTAGATTTAAAATCACTTAGAAGTTATTCACGTTTAAAGCCCCTTAAAATATTCTTTAGGTCTAGAATCTTCAAAATATTATCCAGAACAAGGTTATATATTAAAATGTAAAACCAAGTAGTACCTGAAAAGGTTCTGTAGTAAGTTGTAAGATGGAGTAGTACCTGAAAAGGTTCTGTAGTAAGTTATAAGATGAGGTAGTACCAGAAAAGGTTCTGTAGTAAGTTGTAAGATGAGTTAGTACCTGAAAAGGTTCTGTAGTAAATTGTAAGACAGGGTAGTACCTGACAAGGTTCTCTAGTAAGTTGTAAGACCAGGTGGTACCTGACAAGGTTCTGTAGTTGTAAACAAGGTAGTACCTGACAAGGTTCTGTAGTTGCAAACAAGGTAGTAGCTGACAAGGTTCTGTAGTTGCAAACAAGGTAGTACCTGAAAAGGTTCTGTAGTAAGTTATAAGATGAGGTAGTACTTGAAAAGGTTCTGTAGTAAGTTGTAAGATGAGTTAGTACCTGAAAAGGTTCTGTAGTAAATTGTAAGACAGGGTAGTACCTGACAAGGTTCTGTAGTTGTAAACAGGGTAGTACCTGACAAGGTTATGTAGTTGCAAACAAGGTAGTAGCTGACAAGGTTCTGTAGTTGTAAACAAGGTAGTACCTGACAAGGTTCTGTAGTAAGTTGTAAGATGAGGTAGTACCTGACAAGGTTCTGGTTGGAACCAGGTTCGCCACATACGTCACACTTGGTCATGGACTCAGGTTCCTTAGGTTTCTTGGAGCCTGAGGACAGACGACTGGTGCGAGGTCGAGCAATATGAGTTGGGGGGGTGATCACCGTTGTCTCTGTACTGGAGGTGGCAATGAACATCTGGGGACCCCCGGACATTGATCCCTCGCCTACTGGCATGGGGATGGGTTTTATCTGAGCAAAGAGAAATACATGGCATTCAAAACAACAATAACTAGAGATGGGCTACTCGAATCTTTGAATCCACTGAATCCTGACAAGTATTCAAGATTCGAGGATTCGGTGTTTTATTGGATTTGATGGTAAAGCCTTTCACCTCATAAAAAAAAGCACAACTTAATCCGTAATCATTAATTTGTCGGACAAAAGAGATAAACATGAATAAAATCATTATCTTTTTTAAAATAATTGTTAGGCGTGGAAAATTTAACATGACTAATACCCTACCCTTCCCTCTATGTAAAACTTGGACTCAACTGTTTCGGCACATGCTTACTCCTGAAACTTTCACCTCACGAAAAATCTTGTAAATATTTTAAAAGCTCTTCAAATAATGAAAATCAAAACTAGAATTACAAATAAACTCAAAATAAATAAAACAAATTACGGCTTTTTTTTAAAAGAGAAATAAGAACACATTACACACAATACAAAGTCAGCCGCCATGACCTACATGTCTACTCGCCAGCGGCCAGAGTGATGATTAAATAAACATGACTATTAATTCTTATTATCCAACTGGTTTTAATTATTTACAACTATGCAAAGGACCCCAATTTATTTCAAACGATTCTTAAGTTAGATATTTTGTTGGTTTTCATGAAAATATGTATTGTATATAGATTATTTTATTAAAACTGATTCAGGTGATCTGATCACTTAGTAAGTACCATCGCGTTTTTAGAATCAAATAACAACTTGGTAATTCATAATTTGTTTTTAAATTGGTTTTAACTAAGAGTTTATTGTTCTCTTTAAATATGTTATTGAAGTAATTGTAAAAATATTCAAACTTAGTCCTGCCTAATAAAATGGGAATGAACATATTGCAAGAGCCGAAAATAGGTTCATGTTTTAAATATAATGTATTCTCAGATATCGATATATTGCAAGAATTGAATATATTTCTTGTTTTCTACGCGAAGATAGATAATAGATATAAAAGAAAACAATACAGACTAAGGCAATAGTAAGTTCACTATTTCCAATGCATGTTTAGTTGTTAAGTATGTTGTTTTAATCTCTTTTTTTAATCTGTTTGTATTTCTATTTTTGCTTTCTTATTAAAATCAATTACAATCCTGCAATGATGATTAAAGTTGATCAAAAGGTAACTAGGCCTAATCTGTTTATTTCATTTTTTTTAAAACTTAACTCATTGTATCAACACTTTTAAAAATAACTTAAAGACACTCAAATTTTAATTGATTTGATTTCTAAACAATAATATGAGTCTAGATTGTTTAATTTGGCTGGATTTCTATCAGTATTTTGCGAGGCGTGGTTGGGGTTGATTAAAATTGAAAGCATGATTGAAATAAATCCTAATTTACAGTGTAGGCCTATATTGTGTAATGTAGGTCTATTTGTACCACATTAAAATATCTAACAATTTGCTAGAATTTGATATTCGAGATTCGAAAATAAAATGTAGATCCAGATTCGAGAAATAGTGGATTCGAACAATCTCTAACTATAACAATACTGACAATTGGGCATCAAGTTAGAGGACTAACCTTTATCTTAATTCTGGGAGCTTCTTGCTGGTTTGGGTTCTCAATGTCCAGACTCTTCCTCTTGTGTTTGCGCTTGTGCTCTCGAGTGGGTCCCTGAAAGTCTGGAGAGTACCGGTGATGCTTCTCCCGGCGGCGCTTCTTGCCCTGTCTCATCGGGATCATGTCTCCAATGTATGATGGTCCTGGAGTGGGTGCCAGAGTCGAGGAGATAGTTACAGTCCCTTTGGGCCCCGAGGGCATCGACACGGCGAATGTCCTGGTCATGGAAGGGACAGGAGATGTTGGCTTTGGCCCAATAGGTTTGATAATTACCTGTGGAAGAAATGTTGATAGTTATTTGTAATGTCAGAGCTTTGTTGGTGGCATAAGACTGGTGCGGAGCAGCTAGAGTGACCTTTGGTGTTGGTGGAGTCGGTTGTTCAGTGGAGGGGATCCTCTCGCTATCCTTGTGTCTCAACTTGCGGGGGGCCTCGGTGTCCAAGCACTCCACTTCTGATCCTGAGGACTCCTTATCACACTCCGAGCACTGCCTGTAACAATATGTCACATGACCACCACAATAAGCTTTCATTGGCTAGCTAGTCTATTGGGATAGTAGCGGCTTAGAGGCTACCGGGTTTGCAAGTCTCGGACAGGAAACAGCTGGCACATCACTGTTAGTCTTTTTTGTTATGTAACAAGCTCATGGTGGGTGTCTACCTGACTATAATTTTCAAATTCCAGTATATATTTTTAATAAATTCCAGTATATATAAAAGGTACTCTGAGACAAACAATCGCTATTTAAAAAACATAAAATTATAGAAAGTTAGGATAGGACTAGGTCTGTCATAGTTAAACATTTTTACATCAAGAATCAAGTGTATTGACACATATATTTTACTAGTAAATACAAAGGATGGGACCCTAGAACCTATGAGGAATATCCATGGATTCAAGACTCAAATCATAATCATTTTTTTAACTAGGTATTAAGTTTGATATATTTTTTAAAGGTATTAAAATTGTTGAATAGTTTCTTGTGGTTAAAACCAAAATAATGATAGGAAAAACCTAACAACCAAACCCTA
>CABFVX010007793.1:17744-28473 GCA_902151425.1 Timema shepardi
CTTCACAGTCGATACTTTCCACAAGTTTTATTTTTGATGGTGAATTTGTTTAGTAAATATATAGTAATAAAGATACAGAATCTTCAATGAAAAATAACCAACAAATATTATGTTGATAAAAATAACTTGAAAATGAAGATAATTGCAGTTACCTTAACACTATTAAAAATTAAGATGATAAGACCCAAAAACAAAATATTCTTTTAGAATGTAGGCAAAAGTTAAATTTTTCACATTTCATGTTCTAACACTTCTCCCTCTTCCTTTGCTTTCTGCAATACTGTTCTTCTTTTCACTTCTAATTTTCCTATTTCTTTAGATGCTGACTTAAGTCTACTTCATTCCTTTTCTTCTTTTCAAGCACTTCTTTCCTTATTCCTCGCATCATGAATCATCTTTGGAAGTCCCTCGTCTGCAGTGACTGCATCATAAGTTACACGTTGAGCAATAAAGCTGTCCTCATGTAGGTTTTCAACCAGACATTCTTTATTCACAGAAAAACTGAGGTTAACATTTGGTCCATCCATGGAAACTTGGAGCATTTTTTTAAGATCCATACCCTCGTCTTTTAGTGTGGATATAAAGTTCATTAATATATTTTGAGTTGTTGCATGACCTAAACAACATCCACCTGGATCTTCTGAGTCAGTGTGTTTATGCTCTCACTGTCCACATGCTTCTTTCCCTTGGCATGAGATCAGATTGTTACTTATATCAAAGTTAGTTTTACACATGCCATGGTGGGGGTACTCAGTTCGAGAAGGAAGATAACACCCAACAGGGAATTTGGTCTTCTATTCTGCCACACCTTAAGGATTAGAGGAATTTGAGGGTCCCACCCCTATTAAATATTAGACATAATTTAAATAGAAATTAACTTATACAAATAACATAACAAATGTATTAAAACTATCTATTCAATTTGTATTATTAAAGATTAGTCCAAAGTTTTGATATTCTATTTGCACACTCCTATATATATAAAATTGTTATCCTAGTATTTTATTATTTATATTACATTTAATGATATCAAAGCTTTTACAAGTGTTACAATATTAGTTTAAAATCAATATATATTTTTAATCTAAAATGATTAAAAGAATCATTTTTATAATTTCAAGTTCCTGATATTTTGACTTATTTATTGTCCTTTATCAAGCTGCAGTGAAAATTTCTTCTCGCCAAGCCTCAAATAATACAAACATTAGTTTCATTGTCAATTTCAAGGAACATATAATAATGTCAAGTAAAACTGTTCATATAAACACATAAATAAATTTTAATTTAAACTCTCTTCTTGACTTTCATTGGGATGCTGGTTGCTAATCACTTCAAACTAATACGTCAATAAAAAATAGGATATTTGAGAGTCGAGACTCAAATCCTTAAAAATATGTTTATTCTTTCGACTTTTGGAGTTAAATTTGTTTTAGAGCTCTATTATTGCCTATTGGTGGTTTAGAACAAACTCAACAACCAAATCCCTGCCAGTAATTCCACACTTAGTTACTATTTGTGGGGTATAAATGAAAGCCGTGATGTTTACAATAACTGGAGGGTATGGAGGGAGGAGAAAGAGGATTCCTGTCGCCAAAAGTCCCAAACAGACATCCTTTACCTCTACTAGAAACGTCCATTACAAGTGACAATGGAGTTCCACAGAGACTGTCATGGTCCACTACAGTTCAAACATCTATGTTTGAAAGATGACTATTTTAAAATGTTATGGTAACTTAATCTGTCAAGTAAGTTAACACAACTATGTTCTTGTTGAAACACATTCATAAATAGCAAACAAAAAACCTATACAATATTTCTATCATAGTTAAAGGGTTATTTGTGTTATCGTTCTACTTATGTGTTTATTACCTTGTAAATTTTGAAGTGGTGTTACCTGACCAAAGAGAGGAGTACACAGGAAATAGGTCAGGGTGTGCTAGCGCTAAAGAACAAATAGAATATTCTTTAACTACAACAGAGTTTTAGCTATAAAAAACTAAAATAAATATGGATGTTTACTTTATAGACTTAAATACGATGAACTCCAATACGAATTACATATTAGAGGTATTAACCCAGGGTCTACCACAGGAACAGGACGAGGGAAAGTCACGAGTAGTTGTTAAATTAATTCCTACAGATGCAATTGAGATTCCTATGATAGAAGATAAATTAAATAATTTGTTGACCCAAGATAAGGAAACTAAATCACTTAGTTATTCACAAACAAAGAAATTTGTTACCAAATCTAAATATATAGAAGATAAAATACTATGTTTGATCTTAGACTTTTAAGAGCCCTTACAGAACTTTTAGAAGGTAATAAAAGACAATGAATTAGAAACAATTCTAATCTTTGGAATCCATGGAATACTTTTCTAGAATGTTTTAAAAAACTTTATTTCGTGTTGATTATCTTGAAAGCCTAGAAAATGAAATTAGAATATCATAACAAAGCCCCACAGAGTCAGTGACTAATTACTTCATCAGGATCCAAACATTATTTAGAAGACATATAAAGAGCAGTTACAGAAGATTTATGGTAATCTCAAAACCAGTATTAAGATACAAAAAAATACCTTAATCAGATTAATTCTTTGTGGGAGCTACAAAGATTAGTGTCACATTTCGAAAATGCTATTGCCGAGATAGAATCATACGAAAAATGAAATCCTATACCCAGTAGTGTTGTTGTTCTCAAACAACAGTACAAACAACCCTACCCTGATAAAAATTATATCCCTCCACTAAAACAAAAAGGTGTTAGTTTTAAAATTTCCCTGATCATTTAGTATATCTAGTTTCCCAATTATAAATAAGAGCCCTGCATTTAACTATAGAAAAGTATGTTCTAGGCAATTGTACAAATAGCTATGCAATATAGAATGTATCACTGTGGATCAAAATATATTTAAGGTTAACAAAAAAAATGTCAAAATTTTTATCAAAATTAGCAGCCTGTCTTGGCCAATATGGTTTCTTGTTGCACCTAAATTAACAATAGACTTGCTGTTGGGTAAAGAATTTATTGAAAATTCTAAAACGAAATTATCTATGAGAAACAAATAGTTTTTGTTTCCAGATAATAAAAAAGAAGATGTCACGGTAAAATTGAAAGAATTGTTGAGACTAAAATTTATTAATGTGATCAAAAACGACAATAGTAATGAATTAATACACGAACTACTTAATGAGTTCAGTGACGTCCTCACGGATAAAATCGGTAAGCCTAACGTGATGACGTATGAAATTGTCATGTTGGACTAAACCCCCATATTATTTTGCCCCTCCCAAGCTAAACATTTTACGTGACCACATAAATGAACTTTTAAATAAAGACATCATAAGACCTTCCAACAGCCCATTTACTTCACCTGTCTTTTTAGCTTCCAAACAAGAAAAATCACCCTGCTTAGTAGTGGATTATCGAAATTAAATAATAATAATAATATATGTTTTGAAGCCACTTCCTTACCTACTCAAGAAATGGCGTTCCAATATTTAGGTAAAGCTAGAATGTTTATTATCTTGTTGGATCTAAATAAATAATTTTACCAAGTTCCTTTAAAAGAAGAATGCAAGAAATATACGGCATTTGTTACCCAAACAGGATTGTTTGGATATAATTACCTCCCGTTTGGTTTATCAGTTGGCTAAGGAGTTTTGACCAGGCTTATGAACAAAATCTTCCGAGATATTAAATATAAATTTGTTTATAATTACCTAGACAATTTAGTGGTCTGCTTTAACAACATTAGTGAACATAAAGTTCATTCAAAAAAAGCGTTTACAAGAATACGCAAATCGGGATTAACTGTAAACCCCAAAAAATACAAGTTGGCATAACACAAATAGAATAGCTCGGGCATATAATTTCATATAAGGGTGTATCCATTAATACAGAAAAAATCCACCCCATAGTGGAATTCAAAAAACCTAATACCCAAAAGAAATTACCTTGAGATTTTTCGGCATGGTGTCCTTTTTTGGTAGATTTATTCCCAATGTGGCTTATGTGGCAGAACCCCTACACAAATTAAAAAAACAGCTAACTGTTTTTAATTGGAATAAGACGGCAGACCAATCATTCATTCAACTAAAAAAATTCTTACTCTGGCGCTCATTCTACGAATGGCAGATTTTGACAAGCCCGTCATCCTTAAAACCGACGGTTCTTCTTCAAGACTTGGAGCTATGTTAGCTCAGAGACTAGAAAGACAAATACTACCAGTAGTGTACGCCAGTCGTACTCTACACCCTCACTAATTTAACTAATTTAACTATCCCACTTATGAACTTGAAGCGCTTGCTATAATATATACCATAAACAAATTCAGACAATATTTGGAATCAAAACTCTTTGTACTACACACAGAAAGTTCGGCTGTAGGAAAGTTCTCGTGGCTACTTCAACATCCATGACAAATAAGTAAGATAGTACGTTGGATTACCCAACTACAAGAACTTGGATTTAACATTGTGAATAGAGAAGGAAAGGAAAATCCTGTGGTCGATGCGCTATCTAGAATGTTTGAAGGAGAAACAATAAAAAGTTACAACAATGACATTTCGAATATTTGATTCTTAACACAAATACCATAAATTAATGCATTCATACAATCAGCACAACAAAAGGAACAATAACTAAGTAAACTAATTGAAAATATCAAATAAAGAAATATTACCAATTATATAATTCTAAATAATATTTTATATTAAAAACCATAAAATAAGTCCTAGTGGAAAATATATGTTCCGAAGTCTTTTCATAATGTTTTATTTCAATATTACCATATTTCACTGGTTGTAGTACATTTAGGGGTGGCCAAAACCATCGTGTTTATATGAAGTTTTTTTTGACACGGTATGGACAGATACGTGACAGCGTTTGGTCATGTGACATTTGTTTACGCCCCAAACCAGGTTGAAAGTATAAATACTGCTAATTGTCATCAACAGTATCAAAATTTCCAATATAACGTTAGTTCATAGATTTTTTGGCCCAATACCCAGATCTAAAAATGGTAATAAATACATTCTTACGGAAGTAGATGGATTCTATAAGTTTGTGTGGTTCTTGCCGCCAGGCAAATTTACGGATCAGCACACTATGTGCTCTACAAAATAACCTTGAAATAACATTTTCAAAAATATATGTTTCCAGTTTGGTGTAAAACATGATACCACTGTGCCTTATTATCCTCAACCTAATTTATGTGAGAGATCCCATATAAATTTAAAATCTACATTCAAAGCCTACCATAATCTCCATAATAGAGAATGGGATTCTAATTTGCACTGGCTACAAATTGCCTTCAACAATGCTGAAAACAGTAGTCACAAATATATGCCCGCAGAACTGTTATTGGGACAAGAACTTTTAACACCCCTGAATCTAAAATGCTCTTTACCAGTAGTGCAAAAAGAAAGGCCAGAAGGGAGCTAGCTCCCTCCACATGTGGACCAACACACTCGAACAGTACAACAGTACAGTACACACATCTGTTTCCTTATAAGGTAGGGCAACAGGTAGTTTATAAAATACAGCAGATTAGTGATAAGACCACAGGGATTGCTGGGAAATTGAACTTTCGCTGGCCAAAGCCAGTTGTTATTAACACATTTTTGAGAGATGTAACTGTTCAATCAGTATATACTAAAAGTGGACTACCTTTGCACCATGCTCATGTTTCACAACTCAAACCTTGTCCTATTGAGGTACCCTGTTGGGATAGGTTTGGTTCTCATTTTGTCTGGTGTTGTTAGCTTATTTGTAAGTGTTCTGCCATGGCATCTTTGCCATGTACTCTTAGAACATTAAGTCAGTTTCTTGCATTTGTATCAAAGTGCTAGTGTTAAAAATAACTTATACATGCTAAAAAAACTAGTTGGGGTTTATAAAAGTTAAACATAATTGTTGATTCGTATATTGCATGGCCCCTCCATTTTATCATATTTATGAATAACAGTTATGACCAACCCTCATGCCCCTCACAATTCTATTATAACATGATTATTAGAAAGATTTCATTAGGTTAGTTGTATAGTTGCTTTTTTTTGTCTTCCATGTATAGTTATATTTAAAATAGTGTTTATCAGTCTAAAACAATAAATATAACTGTACCATTGTTACGGCACAATGAAGCCATACAAGTTGGATGAACTTACCCCAATCTACCTGTCTGCCTGGGCCCGAAGAAAGCTGCTCCACACACATCAACACTGATTGGGAAGTCAACAAGATCACAATGTCCTAGGTTTACCATGTGTGCCCTCCCTGACTTTTAGACATTGCACAGGAGCTTAAACTAGGGGAGGAGAGCGATTATGCCCACCTACGCTTGTCCCCCTCCACCAATCTTCCTTCTCACGACGTAGTGTGCATGCGTCGGTGGATTATGACCGCATAGAAGATATTTGTGTCATGTGATTACCACCAACCAGTTTTCTGGCTGAACTAATTTTGAATATAAGCCAGTAACCAGAATTGAATTTTACTCTTTGATGTTGCACTGGTCTTAGTTGTATGTTAATAGAGCCCATGATCGGACTATTGGTTAACTCTTTAAATATTATTTTTGTACACTCTTTGTGCATATGATGCAATTTAGTATATTTGTTTGTACTCAGAATTAATACTTGCAGTTGAAGTAAGTCCATCTTACTGCTTTACGTGTATTCCTTGTTTAAGTTTAGAGAAATCAGTAGTGTGAAGGGGTTATTTATTCTCTCATCATGTATGCCTTTATTTAGTATATGATAGACGGTAGGATTCGCCCGCCTCACAGGAGTGTAGAGAAGATAAGTCATGTTACTGATAATTGTTAGGAACAGATGTATAGTTAGGAGCAGAGTTCTGATATATTTTGTTGGAATATTCTATATTTTTGTTATTGTTACTTTGGATATCTGTGGGCCTGAATGGCAGTTATTAACTAATCTTTGTTTGATATTACTTAGAAGGCTGAGGCCTTATTTTCTGGAATAAGTATTACCATTCATATCAACATATTGCGTATTGTTCAGTGTCAGTTAATGACCTTTTGGCCAATAGTTAATGTTCATGTCATTCTTTAAAATGGTTTTATAAACTTTCCTATCTCCTGAAAACATCTAGTGTCAAAAATGCAGTATTATTGAGAATGGTTATTAGGTCTTGAAACTTGGGTTCGTTATTTTTGAGTAATGTCAAATAAGATTGCCCTGATGATTCCTATTTCAGGTCCTGTGTTTGAATACTCTGTAGATTGGCTCGTTTCTCAAATCCACGTTGCTTGTAGGCTCGAGTTACTGAAGAGTGTGTACATAATGTTTACGTGCTGTAGTACTATAAAGCTACTATATTGTTTATATCAGATATAACAGATGTTAAATAACTTTGTTATCTATATATGTTTGTTAATATCGTTAATATAATTACTTTTAGATAACTTATTGTAATTTAGGCAAAACACAATACAAATTAATATAGTATGTAATACTATTTTCATACATTTTTTTTAGTAGTCATAGAGTAGGCCTACTCATATTAATTTAAGATTTCGCCATTCTATATATATTTTTTATTTTATTTATTGTAATGTTTATTTTTAGTGTGCCATAAACACACATCATATGTTGTTATGTCATCATCTATGTATTGTTCTATTCAACACACAAGAGTTTTGTTTTGTTCACTTTTTTGCCTGGGGTGTATGTAAAGTATGCAGTCACTCTGACATCACCGCACACTATTGAACACCTGGCCATGTGAGCCGCTAGAGGGCAGGTCATGCATGCAGTCTTGCTCTCCGGCTTTTATGTGGGCAGGACCAAAGTTCAGCTTCAATCTCTTTTATTCCGTTGGTCGAACATGATGACATCTCATGGGTCAGTCTTCTGCAGTCAATATACAACGTAAAGCTAACCAAAGCCCAGTTTGTTTGACCAAAACCAACCCATTACTCTAGTCAATAAATGGGCCCGAAACTACTTCAAGTGTTGTTGTTTTACTTTTAACCGACATTAAAAATAACGCTTCTAAACATGAACAATGAAGAATGGGTTTCATGATCCATGAACAAACAAATAAACAAGAGGGTGGGTTTTATGATGAGAATAATGTATCATCGAGTGATGTGTAAGTGGCAAGGGGACCAGGAAGATGACAATACAACTGATTGATGACCTCAAACAAGTAAACAAGAGGGTTTTATGATGAGAATAATGTATCATCGAGTGATGTGTAAGTGGCAAGGGGACCAGGAAGATGACAATACAACTGATTGATGACCTCAAACAAGGAAACAAGAGGGTTTTATGATGAGAATAATGTATCATCGAGTGATGTGTAAGTGGCAAGGGGACCAGGAAGATGACAATACAACTGATTGATGACCTCAAACAAGGAAACAAGAGGGTTTTATGATGAGAATAATGTATCATCGAGTGATGTGTAAGTGGCAAGGGGACCAGGAAGATGACAATACAACTGAAGACAATACAACTGATTGATGACCTCAAACAAGTAAACAAGAGGGTTTTATGATGAGAATAATGTATCATCGAGTGATGTGTAAGTGACAAGGGGACCAGGAAGATGACAATACAACTGATTGATGACCTCAAACAAAGAAACAAGATCAAGTTTTGGGATATAAAAATGGAAGCTGCTGGCAGATTCAATTTGGTCAAGGCAATGACTACCGTATTGGCCCGAAAATAAGCTGCAATATTTTCCAAGAAACAACTCCCATAAAACTCTAATGCGGCCTATAATCACACACACTTAGTTAATACACATTCAATGTTGTATCTATAGGATATGCATGTTGTTAAATTGAAATATCTCGTCACCGCTATTTAAAAATAAATGAACCTTGATAGTTAACAAAATTATTTAAAAATAGATGAACCATGACAGTTGGCAAAGTTATTTAAAAATAGATGAACCATGACAGTTGGCAAAGTTATTTAAAAATAGATGAAGAATTACTATCTTATTTGTATGTACAATATTTGAGCCATAACGGCTGCAAAATAAAATTATTTTTTCAGCGCATTCTATTGGAAATATACACTTTTGGTAAAGTGAGCTTAAACATTTCTAGTGAGATTTTGTTTCAGTATGTTGGTCAACATTTATTCTACTGTGAGAACAATAATTTAGTGCGTGTATTAAATTCGGAAGGGCAACATGACGGTTCATGTCGAGAAAAGAGTGGGTTTTAGCCAGGGAATTCAGTGTGAACAACTTACCTTTTTTTCCCCAAGCGATTTAATTTTGAGTATGAATAACTTACTTTTTTATTTTAAGTGTAAATATTGTGAGTTTTTTCTATGAAATTGGTTTATTTAAATAACCTTATTTTAAGTGTAAGCACTTAACAATAAACCATTTCTATTTTCAAATGATTTAATACACTGATCATATTTAAGTGGGAATATTGTTTTTTCTTTAAAAGTTGTTGAAAATTTCGGGTGCGGCCTATTTTCGGGTCAATACGGTATATCAAAAGAGGTTAGAACTTGATATTGTAAGTTAAATATATGATATTAACAAAGATTGTTGGCTGAGTTTACCATCCCATCAGTTTGGTCTTCTTGGGCATGCGTGTGAGTGGTGGATTGAGACAGCCGAGGTGATAGTAGAGGTAGCAAGTGTCACACTTGGCCAACAAGTGCTGGTCCTTGCTCTGCTCACATATCCCACACTCGTTCAGGGGCAGAGGACCGCAATCTGCAACAACACAATGTGAATGGTTGTATAAG
This sequence comes from Timema shepardi, assembly GCA_902151425.1. NCBI lineage: Eukaryota > Metazoa > Arthropoda > Insecta > Phasmatodea > Timematidae > Timema > Timema shepardi. The sequence goes on from CABFVX010007793.1 coordinate 27,495, forward strand.
CTAATATTTTATGAAGTCCAACAGCGCTTTTTGTGAGAACTTTGATAACTAAAATGTTTTTGTTATCCTTATGAACAAGAGTGTGGCTCAATTGTATTTATTCAGATTAGTTTGAATATTTTGATGTCTTACTATGTAACGTAGGTGCTTATTAAAATTCACCTGATAAGTTTTTTATTTAAGAACTATTTTAGTAGATCTTAAGATATATTTTTAGAATTTTTTGGTATTTATACCAAAAATGGATGAGTAAAAATACACATTTATAATAGTTGAATTAGACCTAGTTTTTTTATTTACATTATATCAATAATCTTACACAACACTTGTTAGACAAAATATTAAGTTTTTATTTGGAAAACTTACAATTTAAAAATAAAGTGATGATTTTTTAAAATAAAATAGGTCTACACCTGACTTCTTACAATTTAATTCAGGTCTAGTTTATTCTTAATCCTATAAAGTTCTTCCCATTTACAGTTTGAATTTAGTTGTTTAAATTACAATCTGGTCATAATAATACAAAAATATTGAGTGTGTCTCTACAAGGAAAACCTCTTTTCACTTTATGAGGTAATTGTATTTTATTTGGGAGAAGATATGGCCAGCAGGGCTATTATGACCACGACGCAAAACAAATTTGCAAACATTAGCAGAGAGACGCTAGACTTTGCGTCAAAAGTTATTATGGCCAACCACTTTGCGAAAGCAAAGTCCTTGTGAGCGCAAATATTTTCCTAGTAGCGTGACGCTAAGTTGCGAAGACATTTTACTTGTCCTTTGGTTTGCGTTACGAGGTTATGTTTGCTTGTTTTGTAATTTATTAGGTGTTTTGTGTTACATTATTTAAACTTGCCATAGCATTAGCCCAATATAATAATCCCAGAACGTTATTGTGTGTTTTTCACATAATCTAACTTTAAATAGGCCTATATCATAATGTAGGGATAGTACGCTTATACTGAATGCTAAAATAATA
>CABFVX010007794.1:0-28469 GCA_902151425.1 Timema shepardi
AAATTAGGGGTTTGCGAGATTGTGTGCGAGATTAGAGAAATACGCTAGCGAATCGCTACTCGCACGTTTCAAAATTAGAGGCCCAGAAGCGGATTCACACTATAGGCTCACTAGGCACGGGCCTAGGGGTGGCGGCTTTTGAGGCGGCACATTTTGGATAGCATTATTTTTTACTAGAATTAAGTTTAAAAATTACTGATTAACACTATCGAATTAGTTCAAGTTAAAGTAAGAACGACAATATTTATTTTTAAATAACTGTACTTTGCAATCACTTTGTAACTGACGTCATTCTTCTTTTCTTCATAATGTTAACTCAAGCTACTGTAGGGCATGTACTGTACATGCCTGATTATCTTTAGTATAAATATGTTCTTGAACACTAACTTCTGACCCCCCCCCTCCTCCCCAACACCTCTTTCCTCCAAAACTTCCTAAAGACCTTGGACCTTGGCAAAAATGTGAGGGGGGCGCATATTATAACTGTGCCTAGGGGTGTAGAAATTTAAAATCCGCCACTGAGTAGGCTACATATGTTATTACACCAATATTATAACCAAAGCCCAACCTCACATTGGAGCTTTCATCACTAATTGCCATTATTTGTTTGTATTTTATCTTTTGGTGTACCATCAATTAAAATATTAGTAAAATTCATTTTAAGTTTGTCTTTAGGGTGCTAAATAGTAGATAACTGATACGAGCTGCATACTTTTAAAGATCCCATGTTATTTAAGAAGTTGTATGTTAAATTTTATATTGTGTTTAATAAAATGCAGGCAAGAATTATCAGCAGATTTCTGACCAATTAAAAAGTTTAAATTTTCACCTTAAATGTTTCCCTTTTTAAAATTCAACGGTGCTTTTCACTTTTTTTTTACTTCTACATCTAGCTTTCCTCTATTAAATACAGTTATGTTTTGATAAGGTCACACCTTAACCTCTTAAGGTGGTGTGGGATTGTTTATAGGGGTTTATGTAAGCTACCAAACAATTTTTAAAACAATTTAAACTTTATAACTGGTCAGAACGTTCGTTTACATTTTAGTGAGAACAATATTTAAAAAAAGATATAAAACCACTTCATAAATAGTCCAGGAGTTCTAAACTTCTGCGACGTATCTAGGCGCTTTCCCAAGCAACCCTCTTAATTTTTGCTTATAAATTACCCTCCCACTCTTCCCCAACCCACTACATGATGTGTATATGTAAATAGGCTCTAGTTGCCGCCCCCCTCAACCTAGCACTTTCACCAACTTCTAAGGCTACAAAACACCACTGCGGTAAATTTTTCGATTGAAAATTTACTGAAAAAAAGTTAATTTCTAATCACCATCGAACAAGATCCAAACGAGTTTACGTCTTAGTCCGCTTGCTCATCGATTCAGGTTCCAGCTGTGCTAAGAACTTGAAAAGAAGTAACAGGTGTCTGCGAAGGGGGGTGGGGGACATATGTGCTAGGGGGAGGTGAAGGGGGACTGTATTAAACACGAAATGTTGCCTTGAAGCTTTTGCGATCCTCTCACTTCACCTGTTGGTTCTTTTTTTTTTATCCCGTCTGAAGTAAGAGCTGCCGGGACAGCTGCTCCATTACGGTCCAAGTCAAGGCCTGCGCAGACACTTTCCAGCACCTGCTCCGTTTCTGGAATATTTTGCGCGTGTCGCTAGAGAGAGAGAGAAAAATACAAATAAAATATTTTAAAAAAACCTTGGTATGCCCTGTTCATTTGTACTACACGTCTACTGACCTACCGGGACCCGTATTCTGTTTTGTTTTTTCTGATCACATGTGCAGGGAACTCTCAAGGTGGCTGAGATATTGACAATCATATGTTGTGCTTAGGTTAAATATTGACTGAACCTTTAACAATACATGAGTTTGCTGTTTACTGGAATGATCACTAAAATATTTTATATGACTTTATACATATATAGACTTGTAAATTAAGTTTAAAAGTTGACATTTTCCCTCTGAAAAAGTGCAAAAATCCACATATACCTGTTGATCATTAAGAGCTAAATGTCCGGGAAACGAAAGGTAGCTTTTATAAGAGCGTAGAATGGATCTTTGTGAATCGAATCATGTAATTTAATAGGGAGATAACACATTATATTGTCATTTGTATTTTCCTCCTCCCATATTTGTTCTCCTACTGCCAGGCAGCTACACCCAGGAACGTTATGAACCCACTTCATTTCTGGCGTTTATGAATTTCTGATGGACTATTCTAACGCCTTAACAGCTAATATTTTATAGAAAAGATGATAATGCCGAAACGTTGAAAATAACAATATTCTTATTTTTATGTTGGGGCTTCCAAAGCTATAAATTCTCCTCTTCATTTGTGTTTTTTAAAGGCGATAAAAAGATAAGTGTAGAATATTATGATAGCGAAACCCACACTTATTTCTTCTGCTCGCTCCAACATCTGTCGTTTTTAGTACGAAAGTGGACCTATACCATTAACGACATGCATGTGCTAAATATCGACTTTAACTCGACCTCAATAAATGTGTTCCATTGAAAGTCATGCTCCTGTCTGATGTTTATCATAAAATATTTGGTGGTTTTTATAATCCATAGTAATTTTTGTGCAAAATAAGGAGAGAAGAAAAGTTTTTGTTATAATTACCATGCGTGTTAAATCTCCTCAAGAAATTGACATATGGTTCGCGGAGAACATAAAACCGCGAGAAAAAAACCCTTTTGAAATGGCGATCACTCTTTATAACACCAAGTGTCCCAATATAATTATTTTGCTTAGTAAATCACATGTTATTATATTTATTATGCATCTTCCAGACAATGTTTCAGCATTAATTAACTAACAAAATATTGACTACCTTCGCCAGGCTATTCTTCAGCATAATTTAATTGACAAACTATTAATTGCCTTTGCCAGGCTATTCTTCAGCATCATTTAATAGACAAACTATTGATTACCTTTGCCAGGCTATTCTTCAGCATCATTTAATTAACAATGATTGCCCTTATCAAGCTATTTTTCAGCAGCATTTAATTGAAAAACTATTGATTGACTTTTCCAGGCTATTCTTCAGCGTATTTTAAATGACAAACTATTGATTGCCCTTATCAAGCTATTCTTCAGCAGCATTTAATTGACAAACTATTGATTGCCCTTGCCAGGCTAGTCTTCAGCATCATTTAATTAACAAACTATTGATTACCTTTGCCAGACTATTCTTCAGCATCATTTAATTAACAATGATTGCACATGTCAATCTATTTTTCAGCATAATTTAATTTACAAACTATTGATTGACCTTTCCAGGCTATTCTTCAGCATATTTTAAATGACAAACTATTGATTGCCCTTGCTAGAATATTCTTCAGTATCATTTAATTAACAATGATTGCCCTTATCAAGCTATTCTTCAGCAGAATTTAATTGACAAACTATTGATTGCCCTTGTCCGGCTAGTCCTCAGCATCATTTAATTAACAAACTATTGATTGCCTTTGCAAGGCTGTACTTCAGCTTCATAAAACAATTGATTTCCTTTGCCAGGCTAGTCTTCAGCATTATTTAACTAAAAAACTATTGCTTGCCTTTGCCAGAATTTATTCAGTATTATTTAATTAAAATATTTTTTTTTTTAGAAATACTGGTGCTGTACAGGAGGATTAATTATTTTCTCCCTCACGAATTTCTTTAAAATCATCAGTTTATGAATTATTATTCTCATCAGGTTCTTTGAAATTAATATGACATGGTGTGCTCAGAACCAAAATATGTGATTTTCACCAATAACGTCCAATAGCGAGCTTGGCTATACATTAAAAAGTTGTATTCTGGCAGTAAAAAACTTTTATTGAATACAAATACATCATGTTGTCAATATTTATAACATCTTACTCTATTATTAGTGTTATTTTATAAGTATTGAAATATATATATCAAAAGTACATCTGTAGATCATAAGACATGATGCATGAATATATGAAAACTGTTATAATACCGTTTATAAATGTTTAAAATAAAAATTGCTTTCATTTTAAATTCTACTGTAGCTTTTACCGTTATTTAAGATATATTTTATCTTGGAATAGAATTTTGAACGCATCACTCCAAACACACACGATAGCCTAACACCCAGGCGTATCTCTTCACATGTTCAGTTTCAGCTGTTTATTGGATGACGTCATATAAGACAAGGATGAAGGGAGAATGGGAACAGTAAGACCACGAATCCTATTGATGGACGATCTCAAACAAGGAACCGAGATTTAGTTTCAGGATATAAAGAAAGGAAGCTGTTGGTAAGACATGCTGGAGGACTCAGTTTAGACAAGGCAATGGATCTGTCGTAAGAAAGAACACCTATTATTAATAATAGTAGTCAGAATAATATCATATACCTCAAAATATATCGAGGTTGGCCAGGAGAAAAGTAAACCTTGGAGAAAGAGACTGCTTTGTGCCAAGAAAATCTTATCGCGCAACACATGTAAAGAAAAATTTCTCACGTGTCAAGAAAACCATCTCACGTGTAAAGAAAACCTTCTTACGCACCAAGAAAACCTTCTCACGTGTAAAGAAAAACTTCTCACATGTCAAGAAAACCTTCTCAAGTGTTAAGAAAACCTTACGCACCAAGAAAACCTTCTCACGTGTAAAGAAAAACTTCTCACGTGTAAAGAAAAACTCCTCGCGTGTCAACAAAACCTTCTTACACACCAAGAAAACCTTCTCACGTGTAAAGAAAAACTTCTCACGTGTCAAGTAAACCTTCTCATGTGTTAAGAAAACCTTCTTACACACCAAGAAAACCTGCTCACGTGTAAAGAAAAACTTCTCACGTGTCAAGTAAATCTTCTCAAGTGTTAAGAAAACCTTCTTACACACCAAAAAAACCTTCTCACGTGTAAAGAAAAACTTCTCACGTGTAAAGAAACACTTCTCACGTGTAAAGAAACACTTCTCACGTGTAAAGAAAAACTTCTCACGTGTCAAGAAAACCTTCTCAAGTGTTAAGAAAACCTCCTTACGTCTCAAGAAAACCTTCTCGCGCACCAAGTAAACCTTCCCACGTGTCAAGAAAAACTACCCACGCATCAATAAAACCTTCTCGTGCACCAAGAAAACTTTGTCACGTGTCAAGAAAACCTTCTCATGCACCAAGTAAACCTTTTCACCCACCAAGAAAACCGTCTCGCTTGTCAAGAAAACCTTCTTGCGTGTCAAGAAAATCTTCTCACATATCAATAAAATCTTATTATTTGTCTCTTTGGGCACACGTGCCACTATTTTAGACATTCCTTTCTTAGACCACGTGACCCCCGATGTTTGCTGCCTAATATTGCTTACCTCCATTTTATCCACGGCAATATTATTCCATCTTGGTTTAGCGAATTGTAAAATTGTGATTTACGAGTTTTCCGGTTGATGTTGTGAAAGGAGGCGTTTAAATTATTAAATGTTGAAGAACTATTAATTTTTAAAATCTTAAAATATCTCATATAATAACTAGTTCGTTGAAAAGACGAGACGACAAACTTCTAAATGGATGTAACCATTTCTTTTGCTGGAGCCATATATAAAAAGGAGGTCACAAAACTTAAAGAAAAAAGAAATGTTTTAAAAGTTTAATTTATGGTTTGTTTCATCTTGACAGACAGAAGCCATCTCGAATGTCCCATGTTTCTTTGTAGGATCCGTTTTGGTCTCATTATAATCTCTCCCCTCGTGTATTTCTTATCGTCTCCTTTTCATCTCTTTTCGGTGTGTCCTGTTACAAAGAGGACCTAGATACTGTTTTCATTTTAAATTGTCTCAGAGTTATTTACTTGTCTGGTATTATTTTGTCTATATGAGGTAGTCTGGATGGAGATAGCTCAAGATAGAGTGTAATGAGTTGGACTGGATAAAACTAGCTCAAGATAGGGATAGGGTGTAATGAGGTGGACCAGATAAAACTAGCTCAAGATAGGGATACGGTGTAATGAGGTGGACTAGATAAAACTAGCTCAAGATAGGGCCATAGAGTATTAAATATATATAATATAGCACCATGTCTTACCACCCGGTAGGGTTGTACACACATATACTAACGATAGGATGTTAAAGACGAATAAGGTTGAATTTAGAGAATGTTTACCAGTATTTGCGTGGAAGGAGAGTGAGAAACCAACTAGGGGGAAAAAACCTTCAGTATGCCCGTCTTGGATTCGTACCCCTGTCTACCCCTTATTGACAGTCCAGTCTATTGCGAGAGTGATGCCCTAGACCATGTGGGCACCAAACCAGATTTATTAAATTCAACTGTATTTAATATGGTTTGTGAAATAAGTTAATACAATTTTAAATATATAAATATATATATATATATATATAATTATGGATTGAGTAAAATATTTTAATCGAGTAAATTGCTAAGTAACATATGTAAAATTTGGTTTCATTATTCATATCCAGCGACAACTATTTCTCATTCATTCTGACTTTTTTTTCTTATTTTATTAAAAGGTTTTTTATAAATTAATTAATTTCACAAATAGCGTCAATTGATTTTCTTCCAAATAAAGTATTTGAATAGTAAAATGATCTGTATTTGTCCTCCTACCACCGGAACACTCCACCAACGAATGTTATAAGCCTTATGTGCTGGGGGTCCGGGGTTCAATCCCCGGCACAGATCTATCTGATTTCCAAACCCTTCCTTCACCTCTGGCAAGACGTGTATTAATCACAACTTGTGAATGTGTGAAATGCCAGGCCTCCACCGTGGTTCGGATTACACGTTAAACTGTAGGTCCTCTATTTCATCTCACAATCACCCTACCATTACACATTAAGCGTAAGTGCGTATAACCCGAACGGGTAGTAAGACGTGGTGCTAATAATAACAATTATTATTATTATTATAAACCTACTTGGTGTCTGGCGTTTAGAAGTTTCTGCCTCCAATATTCTAGCTCTTGTAAATGTCAGGTACTGCTGCCCTTTCTATCTTGAATACATTATATCGCATACATAATAGTAATAGTAATCATAATAATATATTATTCGGACGTTCTTGTGAAATATATTTCTATTATAAATCGTGAGAAATGAAATATTTCCCCGAGCAGTGTTTGTATATGACAGCTCAGTCGAATGAGGACGAGCATGTGTAGGGGGGAAGGGATGAGGGGTTGTTCTGTTCATGACGACCCTCTACCCCCTCCCCTCGCCATCCCCTACTTGCACGTGTCGCTGCCCCGGCTCACGTGTTGAGTCACGTAATCATCTACGCATGCGTACCGCGGTGAGGTGTGATGTCATAGTACCACGCCACTCATATTTTGTTACAACAAACCAAAAAGACACAAAAAAAAATCTTGAGCTACATATTCAAGGAAAGAGAAAGAAAATAATAAAATATAGTTTTTAAAGACGTGGCGATCCATTTAAATATAAAATTTAAACCTGTTTCTGCCGCGTCTTATTTAGATCAAACCAAGAAGTCTTTTTGGTCACTGCGTGTTACTACCCGTTCGGTTTGTACATGTATGTACTAATTAGCGTTGATGTGTTAGGGGTGGAGAAGGTTGAATTTAGAGTAATTGTACCCGAGTTTGCGTGGAGTGAGAGTGGAAAGCCATTTCGGTTAGACTACCTACGATGCACCAGACCGAGATTTGAACCCCATTTTAGCCGTCATCGCAGGCCAGACTATTGCTACGGAATCAAACACCCGAACGATTAGAGCTTACGAACACCCAAGCACCGTCTTAGGCTATGGTCACAGTAGCACCGTATTCGGCCGAATGTGGTCAGAATAACGCCGTTTTAAGCCAAAAGCTGTGGCTTATGCCACAAATTACTATAGGCCTACTATTATGGTCGATATGTTAACATGATAATGTTATTGATGTAAAATGTGAATTTTTGATTAAATAAGTAGATCCCTATTTAAAACTTCTTAAATGATTATCCTTTATTCCGAATGTTATATCATGTTATAATAATTAAAATATTCTTACCAACCAAATTAATAGTTTATATTTGCTAAACAAGTTAATTTAAAATAAAAATACTTACTTGTAATTTCCATTTCTGTCGCAACCTCAAGCCATAGAATCTTAGAATTATCTCTATTGTGATATAGATTGCTTCTTAAATCCCACACACTCTTTCTTTCAAATACCAAAGCTATTAACTTTTCACAGTCCATCATTTTACCATGCCTTTTCAAGATAGAGTACAGACGATCTATATGAAAATCAGACAGTTCAACCGAAAAAAAAACCAAATCGATTTGAACCTGTTCGACTTCGGACGTATTCGGCCGAACGTAACGGTTCTACTATGACCATGTTAATGGAGGACCATGAGATTGAAAATATCGGCGGAGTCGGCCGAATATGGTGCTACTGTGACCATAGCCTTATATTGGCTTTACTTTACTTTTTTACATTCAGTATTGTTTCCAGCCTGTGGCCTAGAAAGTTTAGTAAAATTCCCCTCCTTCTTCCTCTAGCCTTCCACCATCCTTCATCCTCTAATAACCTCCATTCTTCTTTTCTTACTTGCACACTTTTTGTTATTTGCTCCTATATATAATATATAACCATCTAATAAAATAAAATATATAATAATAAAATATAAAATAAAATAAAATTCTAACTAGATTAGGTTGGCTCTGACGGTAGCACGATAACCTTTAAAAACTCGAGATCACGAGTTGCGCATGAAAACGCTTTTTGGACGAGACTATGTATATTTATTTTTCTACAATGACACTACCTACAATAATGGTACGATTGAAATCCTTACAAGAGTTGGAATAAATACATAAACTACTACATTAAGACTCTTAATAAAATGAATAACTGAAATAAATTTACTAGGTGAAAATACAATTAAAAAATAGAGTACACAATAATCGCAACTTTCTGTGGGTTATTATTATTTTGTCTGTTTCCAAATCCAAATCCAAATCCTACCTATAGACGTCCAGGTAAAATTACATTAGCAAGTTTACAACTGATCAAATATATGTTTTTTAATCTAGTATTAGGCCAGGCGTCAGAGCAAAAAAGTTACTAAATCGGAAAAAAAAACTCCCAGAAAGTTGGAAAATGTTTTGATCGCTTTATTTTGGGAGTCTAATTAACATTCTAATTGTTTCCCCTCGTGAGAGGTGTGCGTTCGCTTCAACAATGAGTAAAACCCGCTTAATTAGATTTTCTTCCAATTTATCCTTTTAAGTAAGTTTTACAGTAAAAATAGCTATAACCAAAATTAAACTAAATCAAATTTTCTCTAAAAATGTTCATAAGCATATTTATCGTGCGATGGATAGTTTCGAAGCTATAGCCATGGGAAACGTAAGCACCTTCGTGCGACCGCACTGAATTATTGTTTTACGTTGTGGTATCTCGCTTCCTATGTTACGTGATATTTAAATTGTAATGTTGAAGTGTTATTGAATTAATCGGTCCGCGTTGGGCGTCAATTAAAGTGATACCGTTTAATTAGCTGATAATTGCCCCGTGATCGAGAACTAATTACAGCGGTTCGGTATTTTGATTATATAATTGGTATTTATAGCCCCGGGATCGAGCGCCAATTATTATGATACGGTTTATGTTGGGATATTTTAATTGAATAAATAAGACCTTTAATGTGGCACATGGTTTATTAAATTGATTTTATCCTCGGCACTGAAGATATAATTTTATATGATACAGTTTAGTTGAACTACTGATGATTTTTCTGTTATATTACAACTATATATTTTACCGGCATTGAATATTACTGTCTTTGATTACAAAGTTCTTGAGTGATGATGGTGTTTACTGTGTAGATTTATTTTCCCGGAACTGTCAATAATTAATAAGATTAAATGGTGCAATCCTTTGACCTCATTTCTGAAAAGCGCGTGATTCTCCATGGATGAATTTTTTAAGGGATATTTTACATACCATACTTTAAAGGAAAATGCACTTAATCCATGACTTTTTAAATATATGAGACGGGTCCAAATCAGTATCGTTACAATGTTTGAGAAATAACGATTGCATTTATCACTAAACTAGACCCTTCCCCCCCTTTCCCTCCCCCCTCCCCCGCATTATTATTTTCAACAAACATATTGAAGAATCATTATAGACTCTACAATAAAATATGAGTGACTATCGACATTTTTATGAGGAATAAATTATATTTTCAAAATAAAATATAGCCTATGATACTCGATGATAATTAACGTAACTTTATATTGGTGAAAGAATTTTTAAAATCGGTCCAGTAGTTTTTGAGTTTATCCATTACAAACAAAAAAACAAAAAATCAAATTGTTCCTCTTTATATTTATTATTATTATTATTATTTAGCACAGCATCTTACTACCCGTTCGAGTTATACGTTTTAAGTACTAATTACGTTAATTTATTGGGAATTGGGAAGGTTGAATTAGAGGAATTGAACCCGCATTTGCGTGGAGGGAGAGTGTAAAACCATTTAGGAAAAACCTCCCCCAGTTCACCCGACCGAGGTTCGAACCCCAATCTTCCCGTCCTCAGCGGTCGAGCTCAACACGACTAGCGCGTTAGCCAACTACGCCACCGAGGCGGATTCCTCTTTATAATATTAATGTAGATATTCATGGCTGGTATGCCAAAAAACTAATATTTATGAGTAATGTCTAATTTTTTACTTGTTTCCACACCACCATGAGGTAGAGTGTATGGCGCGTTTTTTTTTCTTTGCGTTTTAGGCCTATCTCTCGTAGGCTTAATCTACTAATATTTTTTATTTCATTTTTATTTGTTTGTAAGTTGAATATTGACCAATTTTCTCCTCTTTATCAATCCTTTAATTTCATTCTCCGCTCCTGTATGAATGTGTTTCATTTTTTGACTCAAAAACCCCACTGTTCTCTTCAGTCATGATGTGGTCCAGATTTATATCGATTTCTTGGCCGTAATCCCAACTATCATCCCCGCTTTCAATGTTTGTGCACGATTGTCCCTGAAAATTGAAGCAAATAATAGAACGTTCTATTCTAACTTTTCTACAGCTACAAGCTCCTCTACAGCCTTTAGTGCATTTGCAGGATATGGACTTTAGGAGCCTTTGTGGAACTGGATATTTAGTGGTGGTAATGTGAGGCAGACTATACTTTGTGTTCTTCCAAACCCAACCCAGCAGGCTTTTGGGATTTCCATGTTATTTCTTAACCTGGTGGTACATTTGGAACTAATTCTGATGTGCATCTGCCAGAGTAGGAGGCACGATCAAGATTTCACGAATAATTGTAATCTTAGATTGTCTAAAGAGTTTTCACTTCTCAGGGTACGGTAAAGGGCTGCAATAAATTTTCCTGCCGTTTCACATCCGAATGTGCATATGGGTCTTCGATAATTAGCACGGTTTTCTTTAGCTTCTCGTCTTTTTTCAATAGCTTAACACTTTTTAATCTACCTGCCTAAAATATGACGAAGTTGTGTCGCAGTCATTAAATGTATGTAAAAACAAAATATTGTCCTTTACTTCTTTGGAAAAGTTGAACCTACTGGAAGAAGACACAATTTTTTTCATTTTACCTTTACTTGGTTTCATGAAGTATATGATGAAGTGAGATGGTGCTAATGATGTAAGTAGCACCAATATCGTCACCAACTATCATAGCACAATCGTAATCGCGTGATGTATCAATTGCGTATTGATGATGGAAGATTAACCTCATCAGCTTGTTTAACAGCAAATCCTTCCTTTTTAGCTCCTTACGTACCATGGGAGAGGAGGCGGGTTTTTTTTATAGTGTTTGAAAGGAATTTCTCTTGAGTCATAGCTGGTGTCATCGACACGTTGAACAATACATTAACAACCATGTCTCGTCAATCGTTGAAAATGCTCAGCAGATATTGTGCTTATGTCTTCTCCTTCCTAGCCGTCGAAAACGATATTAGTCTTTCCTTTATAATATTTTTTTAGCATACCTCCCGTATTTTCTAGGATTGAAGAGAACTTCTATTTTTGATGCCAAAATACACGGTGAAGAAAAAATTCACCGTCTACAACATGAATTTTATTTCCAAAATTTACTACATCAGATACAGAATAAAACAATTCAAATGAAATATTTTTTCTTATTTTTCTCATTCCTAATTCCTAATAGAGTGAAAGTGGTAGGTGGTTCAAACTGCAAATACTGCTGCAACTCTTTATCGAATATCTTGGCTAGGGAGATTCGTATTAAACGATATCCTAGCATCCTCATGTTCTGTAGTAGTTGTTCTTATTTCCAGAATAATAGGCATTGTGAGAGTAAATTTTGTCAGAACACTATCAATAATGGATTAGGCCTAAAAAAAGGCGCTAAAGAAAGTTCCATATATTTTACCTACAGGTAGTGTGTAAACGAGTATAAAAACTAGATATCACTCATTAATAATAGTTTTTTGGCATATCAAGCCATGAATATCAGTGATAAATGAAATCGTTATTTTTCAAACATTACCTACTTACTCTATGGCATTAGGAACTCGAAATTTTATTACCATACTCATAAAAGTACGCCACCTATCCCTATCTTTAGCTAATTCTACCCAGTCTATCTCATTACACCCAATCTCTCTCAGGTTTATCCAAATGTTATCCTCCCATCTACATCTAGGTCTTCCCAGTGGTCTTTTCCCATTGGGTTTGCCATTCAATACCTTGAACGTGGTTCTAGATACTCCAATTCACTCTCCATGACCTGCCCACCGTAACCTGCGAGATGTTATTAACCTTGCCATCCCTAGTTTGTGGCTTCAGGGATAACTGGTTGATGTTGTGACGAATTGTCGCCTCTGGGCAACGTTGTGTTCAAACACGTTTGGGTAGAGCTAGGAGAAATGTTGGCGAGAGTGTCCCAGAAACGTTACTAGCAGTGGGACAGAAGGATGTTCCAGTAACGTGAGTCGCGGTGGAAAATAAGGAAGTCCCAGAAATGGGAGTTGCGGTGGGGAGGTAGGGTGATGGTCCTGGCAACGGGAGTCACGGGGGGAGGTAGATAGTGCGAGGATATTAGACAATAGTGCTCCTTCTTAAAATCAGAAAATGTATTAGCTCTTTTGAATATGTGGCACACCAGGGTGTGGTGGCCACTCTCCGACTGCACTCTGAGTCACAGTCACAGTCGCAAATTAGTAGGCTTTGATGCACCCTGAGGGGGAGCACTAGAGTAAATTCCAACACGTACCGACCCATTGGTCACACCGTTTGGTTTCGGATTCTAAAATCAGTTTGTTTTAGAATCCTAAACCAAACGAATTGTCACATTTCACGAGGTTTATGAAACAAATAATAACATATTATTAATATTGTTGGTGGAGGGAAGTAATTAAACCAAATAATGGTTTTTAGAGTTACGTGCGGATACACTACTCTATGGAGAGCTGGGCGAGAGCATTCCAAACCATTATTGATACATCTCCCTTATCCGAGCAGGGCTTTGGGACGTTGGTGGCACCCTCCAGGGTGGATGACGTAGTTCCCAAGCCCCTAGATAAGAGGATTGATGGCCCCGGGAAGTCTTGCGTAGAAGGACTGTGCCAACTTCCGGAAAAGTTCCTTGATGGTAGGCATGTCCAGGTCACGATGCAGAGTTACACTGTGAACGTACTAAGGTGCGTCCACAATGATCCTCAGACACCCGCTCTGGAACCTCTGCATCCTTCTCATATACGTGTCCACCAGGTGTCCCCAAGCAGGACACGCATAGTCGAGTATCGGCCTGAGAAACTGCTTGAATAGAGTCAGACCGTTCCTTGTAGACAGGGCGCTACGCCTGTTAAGCTCAGGGCCTAGGATTCCCAGCCTTTGCCTCGCCTTGTTAAGTTTCTCAGTGCAGTGTTGTCTCCAAGTCAGTTTGGTGTCCAGCGTAAGTCCCAGGTATTGTTCGCCCATCTGATCTGCTCTCTGAACAGCCAAGGTGGAGCTAGCCTGTATAACTTACTTTTCCATGTGAAGTGCACTGCTTTTCTCTTCTACACGTTAATACTTGTACTCCATGTGGTCAGCCATCCCTCCAACTACGTCAGTTGCGTCTGGAGTCACCTCTCCACCAGCTGCCCTCGCCATGACTCCACTACTATAGCCGTGTCATCCACATACAGTGCCAACTTGGTGTCTGGGAATTTAGTAATGCCATTCACATACAGACTGAAGAGCACCGGGCCCACGAGGGAGCCCTGCTACACTTAAGCCCGGATTCTTCTGACTGTGGGAGTGGCGTTTCCAAAGGTAGTGGAGAAAGTGCAGTGGGATAAATAAGATTGTACAATCTTAACTAGGTGGAAAGGCAGGTTCAGGGAAAGGAGAACTTCGTGCCAAACACGGTCGAAGGCCTTTGCCACGCCGAGAAAGACACCACCAATCAGCCTGTTGATTTTGAAGACCCTCGTGACCTGCTCCACGAGCTGGACGAGTTGGTGAGACGTAGCGTGTCCCGCCCGAAAGCTGAACTGCTTGTCTACCAATATACCCGCCTCGCGAACATTTTGGGTCAGTCTCGTCAGTAGTAGTCTCTCAAATAACATGCCCAAACAGTCGAGCAAGCTGATTGGTTGATAAGACGAAGCTAGGGCCAGGGCCTTACTCGGTTTAGGAAATCAGAGGACGTTGGTGTGCTTCCAGAGCTCGGGGAAGTGACTCAGGAACAGGATGGCGTTGAATAACTCCACGAGGAAGTTAATCTCCTCCAAGAGCAGCTTTCTTAGGACCACGTTATTGATAACGTTGGGTCTGGGGGCCCTGTTTAGTCAAAGAGTGGCTAACGACAGCGACATTTCTGTTGCCTCCGTGGGTTCAGATTCATCCAAGGGTCTGTACGAGACAACACCGATGACCTGATCTACGTGAGCAATGTGCACCGGGTCTGACGGGTCGTCAGTACGTACAAATTGTGGCTCTAAGTGCTCAGCGAGAGCATCGGCCTTCTCCTGGTAGGAGTTGGTCACAACGTTACGACCTACAATAGGCGATCTTGATGCGGGTATCCACATAAAGTTCCTCGTCATGTGCCACAGGGACCTGTCCTGCATATACAAGCTCTCAATATTTTCCTCCCGGACACTGTTCCACAATTCTTGGACCATCTAGCGAACCACATGGACTTTGTGGCTCCAGTTGGCCTTGTCTACCAGGGAACTTCGAGATTTGCCAAGCCTTCCTCGGCCGATTTTTCTTCCAGACGTGCCTGAGGATAGAATCGAGTAAATAAGTATGTGGTGCTCTCTTAGGACGGTACCTTGGCGTTGAAGCTTCGAGCGACCCTTTGATGGCGGAAGTTATAAACTCCGCACCCCGATCGATTTCAGCTACTTTTCGAAAGATAGGGCTGGGTCTCAACCTCTCTCTTACAACACATTCGTGAACCTGTCCCAGTCAGTACGCTTAAGGTCGAGTTTTTCGGGGGTCTATGAAGGACACTGCACGTCCCAGGTTCACGAGAACGGGGTTGTGATCCAAGTATAGCTCAGATAGAGACTTCAGTCCTAACCGCCTTCTGATCTCTCTGAAGACAACGAAGTATAGGACGTCCTGGAAACCAAGGAAATTCTGAGGGAAGTGGGTGGGGGTAGCAGGACCGATCTATTGTGTCATGTAGATCTATGACGTCGTGGAGCAATCTGCCACAAGCACACATAATTCTAGAGCACCATGAAGGGTGCATAGCGTTGAAGTCACCACCGATTAAAACAGGCGTGATACCTCGAAGAAGCACTCCCATGTCAGCCCTCATAGCCCGGTCGAACCGGTGGTAGGGAGGGAAGTAGATGGAAATGAGACGCACTGGGCCGGTAGAGGTCACCAGTTGGTTAGCCGTTGCTTCCATGTGTTGGAGGGTAGGAAGCGAGATGACGTGATGGTCAAGGCCTTTCCGGACTAGGACCGCCACCCTACCCCTTCCCAAATCTCCCGCTCACTCGCTTCGATGGCAGATGAACTCTGCTAACGAGAACCTTATTGCGGAGCGAAAGTGGGTTTCTCCCAACAGTATTACATCGACACGATGCTTTGCCAAGAAACTTTCAAGCTCAGACTTCTTCCCCGCGACTCCGTTGGCGTTCCAGAGTGTGACCGTGAGCTCCTTCAGCACTAGTAATCATCTATTTGGGTGTACTGCCATGAGAGACTAGGTATAGGATGATATGCTCCATGATCAGGTGGCCACGGTTACTCCTCGGAGATCCCTGAACCTTTCTAAAGAGACTAGATGAAAAGTCCCATGGATTCAATCCCGGAATGCCCTTGAGAAGCTCAATGCAATTTTTGAGCTTTGCGGTATCACCCTCTAGGGTAAGTGAGGGGAAAGGGTTGGGTATGGGGGTGGCAGGAATGACAATGGTAGGAGTTGGGAGTGGTATAAAAGGGTTGGAAGGGTGCAAAGGGGGGTACAGGTGCGGTGTGTGGGAGAGGGAATGGTGGGGGTTGGGATTGGGGTATGAGTGGTCTTAGATGGGTCCCCGACCAAAAGGGAAGAACCCGACACCACTGGCTCTGGTAAGGTAGCTTTGGCAGGTGCCTCGGTCTAAAGTGGAGGGGTTGGTCTCCCTTACAGGGCACTGGTGAAAGATTGCACCAGTGGCTTGGGTGTTGGAGCTGGTGTCACGCTCACCTTCCGTACCGCAACGTGCCCTGAGGGTTTCTGGCCTTCACTTAGACCATCCGTCCTCCCTTCTTGACCCTTGGAGGCCCGCACAGTCCTTACCACCTGCAAGGACTTGTACGTGGTACAACCCCCACCATGCCAAGGAGTGGGCTCCTGAGCAGTGCAGGAACTTTGGGGGAGATAGTCTCTCCTCCAGGCACCCACCCTTCTTGTGGTCACCACCACAGAGCCCACACCTGGGGTTAGCGTGGTAATCTCTCCGCACATGCCCGAACTGGAAACAGTTATTGCACTGAACCTGAAGACTTGTATTTCCCCACCTTGACGTGGAGCCTGCACAGGACTGATATGAAGTACAGCCTTGCGGTATTCTCCCCAGGAGTCAGAGAGACAACGAAGTTTGGCAACCGCTGCCTTTCTCCGGTGCTCTGATCCCGTTTCCCCTGGGAGAGCATCTTAGTGATGGATTTCATGGGGAAACCCATTTACACCAGCTCTTTCCGGATGTCGCCAGGGTTTGTCCGTGTCAGGAGTCCCTTCACCATGACCCTGACCAGTCTCGCCCATCCCAGCTCGTAGGACCAATGCTGGACCCCCAAGCTCAGCAAGAACTTCTGGAGGGCGAGGTAATCTTCCTCCGACCCGCACCACTGGAGACGCACTCGATCCCCCGGCTGCCTGACCACCTCCACAGGTTATATAACCTTGGATCGGATGGCCCTCAACAACTTGGAATAGTCCTTCACATCACACAAGAGGATGGGAAGGGTCTTCCCCTTGGCTTTGTGAGCCGACCCAGAACCAGTAGTACCAGGTTGGGGTGAGGCACGGCCTGCGTTGCTACCCTTAGTTTTCCGCTGCTTTCCAACTTTGCCTAACGATGGTGCAACCTGGCCCAGGCTACCGTTGTCTTCGCTCTCATCACCAGAGCTACCACCTAAATAGTTAGAGTTGCTCCCTGGTAGCTTCTTGGTGTTGCCGGCCTTACCCCTTCAGCGGAGTCTTACGGTCTGAAATCCCTCAGACTCATCATCGGACCCCTGGCTCGACTCATCACGCATCAACGGGAGGTCTGGTCCTGAAGACAGTCCCTCCACGTCCACGGAATCACGCGAGCTGTCGACACACGCGTAGCGTGTGACCCGGTCTTTCGAGTCTGAAGAAAATTCAGCCGGGCGTTTCTTTCCTACCGACACCCCTTGGAGGGAGGTGTCAAAGTTTACGCGGGTTTTTGAGGTCCTTAAGAGTACTCAATCAATCAATCACAATAGCATACTCTGATGCTCCCTGAAGGAAAGCACGAGAGCAAGTTCCAACACATACCGACCAATTGGTCACACCGTGTGGTTTTGGACTCTAAAGACGGGTTGTCGCGTTACGCGAAGTTCTGGAACAAAGTAAAACATATTAATAATATTGGTAGTGTAGCGTTTATTAGCAAAAAGCTACAACAGTGAATGATCAAAAAGCAAGACTGGAAACTATAGGAAATAAAACGAGTAAACTCACCGTTGCCCCATTCTGCAGCTTCAACTCACTAACGTACTCCCCGTACAAAAACAACATGCCACAATGAATTTAACTGACCAACTAAGCGAGTGAAAATCATGCGAGACTGAACTGTGCATTATCGCGAGGCATGTTGGGAAAAGTGCGGTGCGCATGCGCAAGAATGTGATTATGTGTTATAACATTTGGCCTAGAACAATCTACCAGCTCCTCCGGTGTTCCATCGTCGTCTATTTATCCCTTCCCTCTCTTCATTGTTTTGTGTTTGCCGTTGTTTTGTTTACCCCTCTTCCCCCTCTTGGAGCTAGAATAATTGTATATAATGGTGTAGTCCTGATGAAAAAGCTACTCTTGTCAGGATCTTGTCCTCGGACGCACATAGGTGTCCAGGATGTTTTTAGAAGGTAACAAAATTCTTTTTCAGCTGATGTATATTGAAATTCCGTTTGGCAAATTAATATTTAAATTTAATCAAACTTTACAACTTGAAATATATTATGTAGGGATACTTTAATCTTTAGGTTACGTCGTGGTAAATAATGTTTATCTTCATTTTAGTTTTCTTTGACACGAAGCCCCATCAGAGTTCGTGTGATATCAATATTGTCAGTTTACAAGTCGTAGTTTTGAAAGTAAGATTAGTAACCTGTAGCCTATCTGGCGTGAAAGTATACATTGTTATCAAAGAAATATTAGTAACTTATAGCCTATCTGGCTTGAAAATTTTACATTGTCATGAAAGTAAGATTAGTAACTTATATCCTATCTGGCGTGAAAGTTTACATTGTTATCGAAGAAATATTAGTAGCTTGTTGCATATCTGGTATGAAAGTTTTACATTGTTGTCAAGAAATATTAGTAACTTATTGCCTATCTGGCATGAAAGTTTTACATTGTTATCAAATAAATATTAGTGACTTATTGCCTATCGGGCATGAAAGTTTTGCATTGTTATCAAATAAATATTAGTAACGTATTGACTATCTGGCATGAAAGTTTTACATTGTTATCAAATAAATGTTAGTGACTTATTGCCTATCTGGCATGAAAATATACATTGTTATCAAAGAAATGATAGTAACCTTTGGTCTGCGTGGCAGGAAAATCTTATATTGTCACGATAAAGGAATATTAGTAACTGATAGCCTATCTGGCGTGAACGTTTTATGTTGTTATAAGAAAAATGTTAGTAACCTATAGCCTGCGTGGCGGGAAAAACTTGTATTGTCATGAGAAAGAAATAGTAGAAACTTATAGCCCATACGGCATGAATGTTTTATATTGCCATGAAGGAAATATTAGTAACTTACGGATTTTGGTAATATTCTTTACTACTTGTTAGGGGTAATCTTTTATAATATTCCATTATACAAAGTGTTATCCAATGTAGGGTTATAGAAAACGCCCGCAACTATGTTTTTTGTTGTAAGATTCATTATATATATATATATATACACACACACCAATGTGTATTACTGTTTAATATTTAATCTCTCTTTATTCAATATCAATAAATAAAATGTTATTTTCTGACATGCTTCTTTATATCAAATTTTTATATGTTATATCTTTCACAGGTAACCATAGTATAAATAAATGTCTACATTATTAAATAGTTGAAGTGTGAGTTCAGGGAAACAGAAAACGAATAGACCTGATTACGGCCTATTTACTTTTGTGATTATCCTATCGGCTCCTCTGCAATTATTATAAATTATTATTTCCTTTTTTATTATTATTCTTAGTTTTGTTGTGCACCAGCCTTATTCTTTGGGAAGATTAAGGGTGGTGTTACAATAGGGGAAAACGGAAAATATGTTGGGGAACCAAATAAGGGTTTTTAGAGTTACGTGCGGATACACTATTCTATGGGGATTAATATTGTTTGAACAGTGTAAAATAATTTACTATTTATATTAAGTGATTTAAGCTCTTTAAGTAAAATATGAATTGTCTGGAGAGTATTAAAATATAAAATCAGTTTAGTAGATGTTCCTTTTAAAAGTTTGTAATAGTTTCTGATACTGGGCTGTAGAAATGAATTTATTAAAAAATAGAAATTAGTCAGATCTCACCAGAAAAAAAAAGTCCACGGTTATTTCTTATAGAATACTGTTTGAAGATTAACTTCTTCTTTATAGCCTAAATATGGAATTTCACTCAATAAAAATACAAACTGGCTTAGTACTGGCTTCTAGCTCAATTTAGAGATATTTTAGATTAACATTACCAAAAAAAGTATATAAATTTTAATATTTTTTGTGAGGACGAACACACCTTTCGTCCTGAAAGTTTTCAGACGGCCAAAAGAAGATTGTGATTTTTATTTAAAAATCTTTTCCAGAACAATTCGAAACTATGTTCAACCAACCTAGTCCATTGAAAACTATAATGCCTGATAACAATGGTCAACAATATTGGACCTAAGCTCAAAATAACTTTGACAAGATTAAAATGTTATGAAAAGTTCAGAAATAATAACTATTTTAAATTCAAAATAAGTTTGAAATTTGCTATTGCACTACTGTCAAACTCAAACATCACGGGCTTTCAGACGTGAATAGATCTTCTTTCCCGAGAGCCTCTGCGCAGACTTTCTCTGTGCGTGTGGGATCGGTTCTGTCCAAATGACTATTATCTGTGTGGGATCATCTCTGTCCAAATAAATATCTGACTTATTTTATTTTCATTCCGAGCGAGACCCACTTTTCACTTGTCACCCCAGCTGATTGTGCCTTGAGTAGCTAAGGCCGACCATAAAAATGAATAAGAAGTTCTCAGCATACAACTTCAAGTGATAAATATGTTTACCAACGATGTAAGTGCTCACCCATACTTCAAAATTAGTTATTATTATTATTATTATTTTAAACAGTACTATACGATCTTCTCTTTGTATTATTATGAATGAAAATAAAGTGTATTCGATTATGCGCGACAACATAGCATGTTTTGTCGTAGACGAACATCGAAGCACATTTTAATTCACCAAAAATAATAAAATGTAAAATAGTTTTATAAATTAGAAAAACAAAGGGTGGCAAATAACACCAGAGTTGAGGCCTTGAAATAAGTTGTCCGCTATTTTCTCAGCCCTTGGCGTCGTTTTGGTCGTGGAGAGAGCATGAAAGAAGGAATATGAGAACTTTGTATGTGGGCTTTGGGCCTAACCTCAGCCACTTGATACCATTCAAAGATAAGGGCTGTTTCTTTTTATAGAGAAGCCTTTGTCATGAAGTTTCCGGCCGCAGAGTTGGGTAGGCTTGGATGCAATTGTAATTCCCGCGGTGTATAAAACATTTCTTTTACAGTGCTGTGTAAAATATAAGAAACCAAACTCTCTTCACAAAACGTAACTACCACAAAATAATAAGCTGACATAGGAAGGCTTGAAGGTGGGCCACTTACCTGAGCGCTGAGATGCGTTGTAGAGGTCCAGAAATCACGTGTTATTTAACAAGTGGTTTGATATTACAAATTATTGTTCACGTCAGTATGGCGATGAAGAATATCAAAATATGCCTATTAGATTAAAAACCTACATCTTAAGTATAATAACTAAATATTATATATAGTCTAATACGAAATTACTCATTTGTAACAAAGGATTCACAAATGCCATAAATCAATTGGGCTTATAGCGTTCCTGGGTGGAGTTGTCCGGCAGTAGGAGAACAAACTGGGAAGGAGGAAAATACAAATGACAGTACAATGTGTGTTGTATTAAATGACGTTCTATTCACAAAGATCCATTCTCTTTCATTTGCAGGACATTTAGTTATTAATGATCAACAGAAATATGTGAATTTTGATACTTTTCAGAGGAAAAAAATCAACTTTTAAACTATGTTTGCAAGTCTATACATCTATGGGGTCATAGAACAGAGGCTTGTATTCATTCCAATTAACAACAAACTCTAGTATTATTAAAGGTTTTTTCTATATCTAACCTAGGCGCAATATCTTGCTGTTGCGTCTCAACTATTTAATAATTGCATTCCTTGGGCCATTGATTAATTAGCTTGACAAAGTATTCCAAATTTGACTAAAATTTATATAATTTCTTCTTCAACTGGATTGTTGGCCTTTTTATTGTTGGAATCTAGAAGGTTTACCGTAAATAAACAGATTGACACAAATGAACTATTTTATTAATAATATATTAGGCACGTATGTAGATCACAATATTAAATAATTAATATAATATATCTTCTCCCAATATGTACAATGTTTTAGTCTTGCTTACTTTCCATGGCAATGTAAGTTTGTTGAAGTCTTGTTTTCTTTCCATGGCAATATAAGTTTGTTGAAGTCTTGCTTACTTTCCTTGGCAATGTAGGTTTGTTGAAGTCTTGCTTACTTTCCTTGGCATTGTAAGTTTTTTGAAGTCTTTTTTACTTTCCATGGCAATATAAGTTTGTTGAAGTCTTGTTTCTTTCCATGGCAATGTAAGTTTGTTGAAGACTTGTTTACTTTCCACGGCATTGTAAGTTTTTTGAAGTCTTTTTTACTTTCCATGGCAATGTAAGTTTGTTGAAGACTGGTTTACTTTCCTTGACATTGTAAGTTTGTTGAAGTCTTGTTTTCTTTCCATGGCATTGTAAGTTTGTTTAGGTCTTGTTTTCTTTCCATGGCAATGTAAGTTTGTTGAAGTCTTGTTTTCTTTCCATGGCAATGTAAGTTTGTTGAAGTCTTGCTTACTTTCCATGGCAATATAAGTTTGTTAAAGTCTTGTTTTCTTTCCATGGCAATATTAGTTTGTTGAAGTCTTGTTTACTTTCCTTGGCAGCTCAGCTATTCACCCTTACCACAGCACACAATAAACCTATATTTTCTTGTAAACATATGCATATAAAATTCAAAATACATCAAACGTTGGCTACATCATTGTTAAGATCAAACTTTTCCTGGTCAAACCATAACTGTCATATATTTTGATTGATTAGTTAGTATTTAACTTGCCATACTCCTATGGGTTAGTTAACTAATCTGAATTAATCCAAATGTAGATCCTTTGATTAAGAGTATTTATTACAACTAAAAGTGGGAATGTAGGAGACGCGAGAAAAGTTTGGTGTTTTTGAATTATTTGGAAAAACATTTTTCGGCCAAAAAAATCAAATATTGCTCCAATAGAAACAAAGTTTAGTTTTATTCATATGGTGATTTCAACAGTTGTTGGATATCTGTCATGAGCATAGCAGTATTAAATGATAAACTTTTTAAATGAGGAGGAAAAGTTACCAATAAATTCCAGGACACCATTAACAGATATTCAACAACTGATGATATTTCCATGTGAAGAAAATTAAACTCTATTGTTTTTACTTGCGAAATATTTGATTTTTTTTTACAAAAAAAAAGTGTTGATATAAAATTTCCAAAAACACTGGCATAATCAAAGGATTCACAAAGGACATTCTAGAGGCTTGCCACCCTCACTTAACACATCTACATCAATCAAAGCCTTTCCTTGGTCCCTGGTTTAATGACCTGGCCACTTGGGGTCACCATCCCTGCATCATACTCAAACTAAGCCACCAATAAAGTTGTGCCACTAATGGGTCCCCTTCCCTTTCTTGTGAACAGCACCCAGGGGTGGACTGGCAGATTCCAAATATGACAGCCCTTAAAGCATATATTAATATTTACCACTGAAGCTTTGTTTCAGTATTTATCTTTATCATCAGTTAATTTATTATTGAGGCTATTTCAGCTACATTATCGACGTTCAGTTTAAACTTTATACTGACACGAACAAAAACAATTCTAAACCCTAATACGATAGCTTGGTGTAATTATTGATATATTTAAGTTTGGGAATTGATCCTCCACTCGCTACATGTGTAGATCATTAAATATATGGTTTTCTCTTTGTTTACAAACAACACCATGGGATGGTTCTAAATTTAATGGAAAATATATATATATATATTCAATAAATGGTACGGTACTCCGCATGGACTTTCTCGCTCTATTGTTTAAAATTGGAGATTTAATCAAAACTTGTAATATATGTGAAACTAAATAATAGACAATAGCAAACCCAAGCATAAATTGCACTATCTTGTGAACTAGTGCGCCTAACTTGGCGTGTTCAAAAACACAAAACATAACATAACAATAATAAATATAAGTTAGCAAAAAGTTAGTGTGTGCTGAGTGAGTAAAAAGAGCAAAGAAAAACTGGGTAAAACCTAACTGAAGCCCAGCACACGCAATAAGAACTATTGCGGGACTCGTCCCCACAGTCACCCTCAATAATATAAGTAATTAATCAAGAACGTGACCACACCTCTGGTTTGATTACTAGACAACATATTTTAGTTGCAGTATCTTACCAAAGGATGAACGTATGAAAAAGGTAAATACAAACATAATAGTCAAGAGATTTTTATTAAGATTCAAAAAGATATGGACAACAATTTAATTGAAAGCGATAGTCTCAAGAAAGATAGTGTATACAACATATGCAATCTAGCGTCATGGCCTCATAGGGAGGGTGCAGAACGTATAAGCGAATAGCCTCCCTAATAAAAACTTGGTTAAGCCGAAACAACAACAACTGACTCTTGACAATAACCTTAGCATAAATGTCAATGTTCAACATAACAATATAAAGTTATTTCCTACCAGTCATCTTTCATCTCTCACTTCCCATAAACGGGAAAAATATACCAAATCCAAAATTACAGAACGCTAAAGTTGAAGTTAGTCAGATAAACCCATATTAGCTCGCCAACACTTAACAAATATCTACCCAACACTTAGTCGTTATGGAGGCTATCATTAACCTCTTATACGCGCTGATGGTACCTACTACTCTAAGTTCAATATAGAACGATTAAAGTTAAATATGAACAGAGCAATTCAATAAACGGAATCTAATGACATTATATTTTAATAAGCAAAAGACAAAACCTAACATCTAACATGGAGTAATATAAACTAAAGTCCCTTATGCTCAGAGAAAACATATAGTACTCAAAAAATATGTATATCACCAGATATTCTACTTTTGCCCAACTCTTAAACTTAATACTCAAAATAAACATCATGGGCAAAGTTTAAAGTTAAAGCCTATCAATATTAAAAATAATTACAAGTGACGAAGATATATTATTGAAACGATATCATGTTTCCTTTTTTGTTAAAAGTTCGTTAATATCAGAAATAAATGCACGTCCAAAAGATATCTTATTGAAAAATACATCATATTTCAGTTCATTAAAGTTCGTTAATATCTGACATAAATACAAGTGAAAAAAATATCTTGTTGAAAATGATATCATATTACAGTATTGTTAAAGTTCGTTAATATCAGAAATAAATATATCTTATTGAAAAAGACATCATATTTCAGTTCATTAAAGTTCGTTAATAACTGACATAAGTACAAGTAAAAAAAAATTGTTGAAAACGATATCATACTACAGTTTTGTTAAAGTTCGTTAATATCAGAAATAAATACAAGGGAAATAGATATCTTGTTGAAAAATACATCATATTTCAGTTCATTAAAGTTCAAAGCTTAAGTCCACAATAATTGACATCAATTATACGTGCAATGTTTAAAGTTAGAGTTTTTTGAAGATTTGAAATAATTATTAAGAGCCGAAAGTGAATTTTGAAACAATAAAATTATTCCGAAAAGGAATTTATCTTCATGGTTAATGTCCTAAGCCGTAGCTAGTACAAGCTACTTCCAAAGCCAGTCCCAGAGGGGCGCTTAAGCCACATGATCACACTTTTATACAGAAGGCACAGTTCACAGCACACGGACGAAGGGAAGACAAGGGGGGAGGGGGGAACCAAAGAATATAATGAGTCGTGGAATGTTCTACCAGCGTCTAGACGGCAGACTTGGGCATAGGTGGAGTGTTTCTTCTTTCTAGCTGAAGATCTTTGCTGCGGGAAAGTCGTTTCAGAATGTTGGAATAGGCGCGGCCCTCAGTATACCGATATCAGTCGTGTTGTTCGGATGAACGTGTTCTGATGGGCCGTTCGTGCTTGTAGTCGTGTAGCTGGGCCGGCCTCTGATGGTGTCGGTATAATAGGTAAGTTGATTGTTTTTGTTTGGTTTCGGGTAGCTTGTGGCTAACAATGCTACACTTGCGTAAAACATTTTTCAAGTCCCGGTTTTAAATTTTATGATTTTAGTTTTAAAAAAATTAATGTCCTCATTTGTATGTTTGGACCAATAAAAAAGATCAATTTTGGGTCACTAAGGTTCAACATTTCGTATTAAAATTTTGACTTCCAGTTAAAATTTTCTACATTTTACTAGGTGTTGCACATCTTCATGTCATCACATTGCTATTAAATTCCTCATTCATAAATTTTGACCAATAAAATATGTAAATGTTGACTATTGAGTCTAAAATGAAGGAGATAGATAGTCCTTTTATACAAACATTTCTCCAAAGAGGTTTAAGGAAAAATAACATATAATTTTTGAGATACTTATATTTAATTACTCTATGGCATTGGAGAATTATTGCGTTAAAACTTAAGTAGTATCTCTTTACAACTAAAGCTCACAAAATTGTATTATTATATTTGTCAATATCTCAGTAATTGTTGGTTTTATAAAAATCTATTTCACATAAAAGTTTTTTATTTTTATTAGTACTACAATTTTGCAATGATAAGTTATTTATTATCTCAAATAAATGTGAAGATACGGAAATTTCCGCTTCTGTAAAGTACCCTAAAATTCATTTTTAAGGTAAAATGAAAATAGCCAGTTTATTTATAATCTTAATCCACGCCCAGATACGAATTTTAATCAAAATCACCGATTTTGACAAAACTGATTTTTTCTCTTTTCGTTTTTTATTATATAAGTACTACTCTTTATTTCGGGGTTAAATAGACACACAGAGAGACGGCATTGCAAAAGCAACTTTTTAGGTTTAGGGGGGTCATAAGACATCGACATACATCAACATTTCGGATTAGATTACCTTTTCCCTCGCAATACTTTACCTATAGCGTTCAAAAAGTTAAAAAAATACATACATTTCCGTATAGATTTAAAGTTAATGGGATTATAAAAATATGTTTCTTATAAAATATTTGTATTATAAACATTTCTACATATTTGCAATGATAAGTAATTTCAAGTTTCAAACAGTTTCGGAGATATGATACCCAATATAATTTACCCACCAAACCGGAGCCCTTAAAGTCATTTTACCGAAATATTTAGGGTAGCCATTTTGTTTGTAATATTTATAAAGTGTTTAGAAATAACATTTAATCAAAATCGTTAGAGACGAGTTTGAGAAAATCGACTTTTTCTCTTTTTACCCTTCAGTAAGCTACCCTTAGTTTTAGAGTTAGATAACCAATTCCAAAGACTCCTCGGGGCAACCCTATGAAAATCCTATATACCAAATTTTAGCCCAATCGGTAAAATAGTTTAGGCTCTAGTCGGAGGTGCAGACAGACAGGTGGAAATTCAAAAACAACTTTTTCTGAATCGGGGGGTCATGAAACGTCGAGATTCATCAAAATCTCGAGTTCGATTTTTTTGACGATCACAGTAATTACTCTACCTGTAATATAGCGAGAAAGTAAAAATGATGTATTCTGGGCACTTTAAAACTTACTCACTGGAACTTTTGATTGAAATGTAATAAAACAATAATTTAGAATTGAATGAATATATTTATTTTAGAGTTAAGAATTTGTGGTGTCTCAAATCCAGCCGGCCCGCCAGGATATCGCCCATTGTACTGGTGGCTCGGTCCACCCCTGACCCAATTCAAACTGGCCCACCAGCTTATCTCCAACTGTACCGGTGGCTCAGTCCACCCCTGACCCAATTCAAACTAGCCCACCAGGTTATCTCCCACTGTACCGGTGGCTCAATCCACCCCTGACCCAATTCAAACTAGCCCACCAGGTTATCTCCCACTGTACTGTGGCTCAATCCACCCCTGACCCAATTCAAACTAGCCCACCAGGTTATCTCCCATTGTACTAGCGGCTCAATCCACCCTTGGCCGCACCCACATTCCTCTCCCGCGGTCACCTCACATATTTACGTTAATAGTTTTTTTAGCACCACGTCTTACTAGCAGTTAGGGTTATACTCTCATGTACTAATTACACTAATGGTTTTAAGAATTAGGGAGGTCACATTTACAATAAATGTACCCGAATTTGTGTGGAGAAAATGTAGAAACCCTTTTTTTTTAAACCTCCCTCAGTACACCCGACCGGGATAGTAAACCTCACTGTTAAAATAAATCATAGTGTAACCTTGTTACAACAAAACATGGGATGATTGTAACACTCACCTATGCTGTCCCTGTTGACTCGCTTGGAATGGACTTCAAGTC
>CABFVX010007795.1:8184-28467 GCA_902151425.1 Timema shepardi
TTAGAGCTTGACCATTACACGAAATGGACAAAAGTTGCATTAAATCTTGACCATTACACGAAATGGACAAAAGTTGCATTAAATCTTGACCACTACACGAAATGGACAAAAGTTGAATTAGAGCTTGACCATTACACGAAATGGACAAAAGTTGCATGAGATCTTGACCATTACATGAAATGGACAAAAAATGCATTAGATCTTGACCATTACATGAAATGGACAAAAGTTGCATGAGATCTTGACCATTACACTAAATGGACAAAAGTTGAATTAGATCTTGACCATTACACGAAATGGACAAAAGTTGCATGAGATCTTGACCATTACACGAACTGGACAAAAGTTGCATTAGATCTTGACCATTACACGAAATGGACAAAAGTTGCATTAGATCTTGTCCATTACACGAAATGGACAAAAGTTGCATGAGATATTGACCATTACACGAACTGGACAAAAGTTGCATTAAATCTTGACCATTACACGAACTGGACTATCTTTTTTTGCCCAGTTAGCGAAATGGCCAGTTCACTAGTGTGTTTATACTCCCCAAGAAGTGGATGAGGGTCTACATCCAAATCAAGTATATGGCGCCAAACGGTCATTAATGAGAGACTAACATAATACTGTTTGTAAAGCTACGTTCCAGCAGACCGGTCAAACTCGTTCAATCAGAGCCACATTGAATATTAAACGTAATGAGGGGGAACAGTAACAAAAATATGTATTGTCAATAGCTTAAGTAAATGTAACTCCAATTTAGCAATATTTTATTATTACAGAACTAAACGAGTAGGCTATATAAAACAATGAGACAAAACCTATATTTTTAGAATAAAACTTTGTGAAATCTTTTACTTGCAGCAATGGTGTCTATGCCGGGCTTTAAATATCGCCCCAAAGTAATTTTCCCAATACATTGTTGACAAATTTATGTATGTAAGCCGTAATCTCTTGAATGTTAGGTTTCACTATACATGAGAATACGACTGTTAGCACACGTAAGTGCTGCCTTACGTTGAACATATTTTGTGCGCAAATTCAATCATTTTTGGGAAGTGACCCATATCGAAGAAAGAATACACACGTAGGACACATACACATGTAAGACTTCTCAAAGGATATGCCGATTTAACAAATATCAAATTCCAAAATACCATATTTTATCGACGTTTTTAAAAAGAAGAATAGAGTAGCCTTGCATGATGGTTGATCATAAGGTCCCTGGGCCGCACAGAATCACGATATGGTCCGTGAGTGTGGCATTCCCACGTTAGAGATCTCAATATTTTATCATGGGATCAGATTATCAGTATATTCTGGTTTCCTCTTTGTAGTTCTTTACTCGAGCAGATCGTGTAATTACTTCAAGAGGGGAAGGGGAATGACAATTAAAAATTTCATACATATCTAAAACTACAGAAATAGACCGATATATTATAAGTAGTCATACTGTTTAAACTGGTAGGATAGTAGTCTTACCTTGACAGATAACGCCATGGATCTATCTTATAGGCTACTCCATAGTGTATTCCGTTAAGGTAAGACTACTATCTATCCTTCAATGTTTCCTTGGTGTATCGCGGGTTACATATATAGTATCCGGTGAAGTCTCTTTGGTGTATCGCGGGTTAAACATAGAGTCTCCGGTGAAGTCTCCTTGGTGTATCGCGGGTTACATATAGAGTCTCCAGTGAAGTTTCCTTGGTGTATCGCGGGTTACATATAAAGTATCCGGTGAAGTACCCTTGGGGTATCGCGGGTTACATATAGAGTATCCGGTGAAGTCTCCTTGGTGTATCGCGGGTTACATATATAGTCTCCAGTGAGGTTTCCTTGGTGTATCGCGGGTTACATATAGAGTATCCGGTGAAGTTTCCTTGGTGTATCGCGGGTTACATATAGAGTATCCGGTGAAGTCTCCTTGGTGTATCGCGGATTACATATAGAGTATCCGGTGAAATTTCCTTGGTGTATCGTGGGTTACATATAGAGTCTCCAGTGAAGTTTCCTTGGTGTATCGCGGGTTACATATAGAGTATCCGGTGAAGTCTCCTTGGTGTATCGCGGGTTACAAATGGAGTCTCAAGTGAAGTTTCTTTGGTGTATCGCGGGTTACATATAGAGTATCCGGTGAAGTCTCCTTGGTGTATCGCGGGTTACATATAGAGTCTTAAGTGAAGTCTCTTTGGTGTATCGCGGGTTACATATAGAGTCTCCAGTGAAGTTTCCTTGGTGTATCGCGGGTTACATATAGAGTATCCGGTGAAGTCTCCTTGGTGTATCGCGGGTTACAAATTGAGTCTCAAGGGAAGTCTCTTTGGTGTATCGCGGGTTAAACATAGAGTCTCCGGTGAAGTCTCCTTGGTGTATCGCGGGTTAAATATAGAGTATCCGGTGAAGTCTCTTTGGTGTATCGCGGGTTACATAGAGTCTCCGGTGAAGTCTCTTTGGTGTATTGCGGGTTACAAATAGAGTATACAGTGAAGTTTCCTCGGTGTGTCACGGGTTACCTATAGTCTCTCCAGTGAAGTATCCTTGGTGTGTCGCGGGTTACATATAGAGATATCCAGTGAAGTCTCTTTGGTGTATCGCGGGTTACATATAGAGTCTACAGTGAAGTTTCCTTGATGTGTCGCGGGATACAAATAGAGTCTCCAGGGAAGTTTCCTTGGTGTATCGCGGGTTACATATAGTTTCCGGTGAAGTATCCTTGGTGTATTGCGGGTTACATATAGAGTCTCCGGTGAAGTTTCTTTGGTGTATCGTGGGTTACATATAGAGTATCCGGTTAAGTCTCTTTGGTGTATCGCGGGTTACATAGAGTCTCCGGTGAAGTATCTTTGGTGTATCGCGGGTTACATATAGAGTATCCGGTGAAGAATCTCTTTGGTGTATCGCGGGTTACATATAGAGTATCCAGTGAGGTCTCTTTGGTGTATCGCGGGTTACATATAGAGTCTAGAGTGAAGTTTCCTTGATGTGTCGCGGGATACAAATAGAGTCTCCAGTGAAGTTTCCTTGGTGTATCGCGGGTTACATATAGATTCCGGTGAAGTCTCTTTGGTGTATTGCGGGTTACAAATAGAGTCTACAGTGAAGTTTCCTCGGTGTGTCACGGGTTACCTATAGTCATCTCCAGTGAAGTTTCTTTGGTGTATCGCGGGTTACATATAGAGTATCCAGTGAAGTCTCTTTGGTGTATCGCGGGTTACATATAGAGTCTCCGGTGAAGTCTCTTTGGTTTATCGCGGGTTACATATAGAGTCTCCGGTGAAGTATCTTTGATGTATCGCGGGTTACATAGAGTCTCCGGTGAAGTCTCTTTGGTGTATTGCGGGTTACAAATAGAGTCTACAGTGAAGTTTCCTCGGTGTGTCACGGGTTACCTATAGTCTCTCCAGTGAAGTATCCTTGGTGTGTCGCGGGTTACATATAGAGTATCCAGTGAAGTCTCTTTGGTGTATCGCGGGTTACAAATAGAGTATCCGGTGAAGTTTCTTTGGTGTATTGCGGGTTAAAAATAGAGTCTACAGTGAAGTTTCCTCGGTGTGTCACGGGTTACCTATAGTCTCTCCAGTGAAGTATCATTGGTGTGTCGCGGGTTACCTATAGTCTCTCCAGTGAAGTATCCTTGGTGTGTCACGGGTTATATATAGTCTCTCCAGTGAAGTATCATTTGTGTGTCGCGGGTTACATATAGAGTCTCCAGTGAAGTATCCTTGGTGTGTCACGGGTTACCTATAGTCTCTCCAGTGAAGTATCCTTGGTGTGTCGCGGGTTACATATAGAGTCTACAGTGAAGTTTCCTTGATGTGTCGCGGGATACAAATAGAGTCTCCAGTGAAGTTTCCTTTGTGTATCGCGGGTTACATATAGTTTCCGGTGAAGTATCCTTGGTGTGTCGCGGGTTACACATAGAGTCTCCAGTGAGGTTTCCTTGGTGTGTCACGGGTTACCCATAGTCTCCGGTTAAGTATCCTTGGTGTGTCACGGGTTACATATAGAGTCTCCAGTGAGGTTTCCTTGGTGTGTCGTGGGTTACATATAGTCTCCGGTGAAGTTTCCTTGGTGTGTCTCGGGCTACATATAGTCTCCGATGAAGTTTCTTTGGTGTGTCACGGGTTACATATTGTCTCCGGTGAAGTTTCCTTGTTGGGTCGCAGATTACATATAGAGTACCAGTGAAGTTTCCTTGGTGTGTCACGGGTTACATATATTCTCTCCAGTGAAGTTTCCTTGGTGTGTCACGGGTTACATATAGAGTCTCCAGTGAGGTTTCCTTGGTGTGTCACGAGTTACCTATAGTCTCCAGTGAGGTTTCCTTGGTGTGTCACGGGTTATAAATAGAGTCTCCAGTGAAGTTTCCTAGGTGTGCCACGGGTTACATATAGTCTCTCCAGTGAAGTTTCCTTGGTGTGTCACGGCTTACATATAGAGACTCCAGTGAGGTTTCCTTGTTGTGTCACGGGTTACATATAGAGTACCAGTGAAGTTTCCTTGGTGTGTCACGTATTACATATAGAGTACCACTGAAGTTTCCTTGGTGTGTCACGGGTTACATATAGTTTCTCCAGTGAAGTTTCCTCGGTGTGTCACGAGTTACATATAGTTTCCAGAGAGGTTTCCTTGGTGTGTCACGTATTACATATAGAGTACCAGTGAAGTTTCCTTGGTGTGTCACAGGTTACATATAGAGTATCAGTGAAGTTTCCTTGGTGTGTCACGGGTTACATATAGTTTCCAGTGAAGTTTCCTTGGTGTGTCAAGGGTTACATATAGTTTCCAGTGAGGCTTCCTTGGTGTGTCACGGGTTACTTATAGTCTCCAATGAGGTTTCCTTGGTGTGTCACGGGTTACATATAGAGTCTCCAGTGAGGGTTCCTTGGTGTGTCACAGGTTATATATAGAGTCTCCAGTGAAGTTTCCTTGGTTTGTCACGGGTTACCTATAGTCTCTCCAGTGAAGTTTCCTTGGTGTGTCACGGGTTACCTATAGTCTCTCAGGTGAAGTATCCTTGGTGTGTCAAGTGTTACATATAGTCTCCAGTCAAGTCTACTTGGTGTATTGCGGGTTACATATAGTCTGCGGTGAAGTTTCCTTGGTGTGTCGCGGGTTACATATAGTTTCCGGTGAAGTTTCCATGTTGTGTCTCGGGTTACATATTGAGTCTCCAGTGAAGTTTCCTTGGTGTGTCGCGGGTAACATATAGAGTCTCCAGTGAAGTCTACTTGGTGTATCGCGGGTTACATATAGTCTGCGGTGAAGTTTCCTTGGTGTGTCGAGGTTTACATATAGAGTTTCCAGTGAAGTTTCCTTGGTGTGTCGCGGGTTACATATAGAGTCCCAGTGAAGTTTCCTTGGTGTATCGCGGGTTACGTATACTCTCCAGTGAAGTCTTTTTGGTGTATCGCGGGTTACATATAGTCTGCAGTGAAGTATCCTTGGTGTGTCACGGATTACATATAGTCTCCAGTGAAGTCTTTTTGGTGTATCGCGGGTTATATATAGTCTCCAGTGAAGTTTCCTTGGTTTGTCACGGGGTACATATAGTCCTCCAGTGAAGTTTCCTTGGTGTGTCGTGGGTTACATATAGTTTCCGGTGAAGTTTCCTTGGTGTGTCGCGGGTTACATATTGAGTCTCCAGTGAAGTTTCCTTGGTGTGTCACGGGTTACATATATTTTCCGGTGGGTTTCCATGGTGTGTCGCGGGTTACATATAGATTCCCAGTGAAGTTTCCTTGGTGTGTCACGGGTTACATATAGTCTCTCCATTGAAGTTTCCTTGGTGTGTCACGGATTACATATAGAGTCTCCAGTGAAGTTTCCTTGGTGTGTCACGTGTTACATATAGAGTCTCCAATGAAGTTTAATGGGTTTTTCGCGGATTACACATAGAGTGTCCAGTGAAGTTTCCTTGGTGTGTCATGTATTACATGTAGGGTCTCCAGTGAAATTTCCTTGTGTGTCACGGGTTAGATATAGTGTCTCCAGTGAAGTTTACTTGGTTTTTCGCGGATTACATATAGAGTGTCCAGTGAAGTTTCCTTGGTGTGTCATGGATTACATGTAGAGTCTCCAGTGAAGTTTCCTTGGTTTGTCACGTGTTACATAGAGTCTCCAGTGATGTTTCCTCTGTGTGTCACGGGTTACATATAGAGTCTCTAGTGAAGTATCTTTGGTGTGTCGCGGGTTACATAGAGTCTCCAGTGAAATATCCTTGGCGTTTAATGGGTTATATAGTCTCTCCAGTGAAGATTCCTAAGTGTGTCACGGGTTACATAGAGTCTCCAGTGAAGTTTCCTTGGTGTGTTGCGGGTTACATATAGAGTCTCCAGTGAAGTATCCTTGGTGTGTCACGGGTTACATATAGTATCTCCAGTGAAGTATCCTTGGAGTGTCACGGGTTACATAGAATCTCCAGTGAAGTATCCTTGGTGTGTCATGGGTTACATAGAAACTCCAGTGATATTTCCTCTGTGTGTCACGGTTTACATATAGAGTCTCCAGTGAAGTATCCTTGGTGTGAAGCTGGTTACATATAGTCTCTCCAGTGAAGTTTCCTTGGAGTGTCAAGGGTCACATATAGTCTCTCCAGTGAAGTATCCTTGGTGTGTCGTGGGTTACATATAGTCTCTCCAGTGAAGTATCCTTGGGTTGTCACGGGTTACATTGAGTCTCCAGTGAAGCATCCTTGGTGTGTTTCAGGTTACATAGAGTCTCTCCAGTGAAGTTTCCTTGGTGTGTCGCTGGTTACATAGAGTCTCCAGTGAAGTATCCTTGGTGTGTCACGGGCTACATAGAGTCTCAAGTGAAGTATCTTTGGTGTGTCGTGGGTTAAATATAGTTTCTCCAGTGAAGTATCCTTGGTGTGTCGCGGGTTACATAGAGTCTCCAGTGAAGTTTCCTCGGTGTGTCGCGGGTTACATATAGTCTCCAGTGAAGTATCCTTGGTGTGTCACCGGTTAAATAGAGTCTCCAGTGAAGTATCCTTGGTGTGTCGCGGGTTGAATAGAGTCTCCAATGAATGATCCTTGGTGTGTCGCGGGTTACATAGAGTATCCAGTGAAGTATCATTGGTGTGTTGCGGGTTACATAGGTTCGCCAGTGAAGTATCTTTGGTGTGTCGCGGTTTACATATAGTCTATCCAGTGAAGTATCCTTGGTGTGTCACAGGTTACATATAGTCTCTCCAGTGAAGTTTCCTTTGTGTGTCGCGGGTTACATTTAGAGTATCCAGTGAAGTATCCTTGGTGTGTCGCGGGTTGAATAGAGTCTCCAGTGAAGTATCCTTGGTGTGTCGCGGGTTAAATAGTCTCTCCAGTGAAGTATCCTTGTTGTGTTACGGGTTACATAGGTTCACCAGTGAAGTATCCTACGTGTGTCGCGGTTTACATATAGTCTCTCCAGTGAAGTATCCACGGTGTGTCACGGGTTACATATAGTCTCTCCAGTGAAGTTTTCTTGGTGTGTCACGTGTTACATTAAGAGTCTCCAGTAAAGTTTCCTTGGTGTGTCACGGGTTACATAGTCTCTCTAGTGAAGTATCCTTGGTGTGTCACAGGTTATATATATAGGTTCTCCAGTGAAGCATCCTTGGTGTGTCACGGGTTACATAGAGTCTCCAGTGAAGTTTCCTTGGTGTGTCAAGAGTTACATATAGACTCTCCAGTGAAGTTTCCTTGGTGTGTCACGGGTTACATAGAGTCTCCAATGAAGTATCCTTGTTGTGTCACGGGTTACATATAGAGTCTCCGGTGAAGTATCCTTGGTGTGTCTAAGGTTATATAGAATGTCCAGTGAAGTATCCTTGGTGTGTCACGGGTTACATATAGTCTCTCCAGTGAAATATCCTCGGTGTGTCACGGATTACATAGAGTCTCCAGTGAAGTTTCCTTGGTGTGTCACGGGTTACATAGAGTCTCCAGTGAAGTTTCCTTGGTGTGTCACGGGTTATATATAGAGTATCCAGTGAAGTATCCTTGGTGTGTCTAGGGTTACATAGATTCTCCAGTGAAGTTTCCTTGGTGTGTCACGGGTTACATATATTCTCCAGTGAAGTATCCTTGGTGTGTCATGGGTTACATAGAGTCTCCAGTGAAGTATCCTTGGTGTGTCTAGGGTTACATAGAGTATCCAGTGAAGTTTCCTTGGTGTGTCAAGGGTTACATATAGTTTCCAGTGAGGCTTCCTTGGTGTGTCACGGGTTACTTATAGTCTCCAGTGAGGTTTCCTTGGTGTGTCACGGGTTACATATAGAGTCTCCAGTGAGGGTTCCTTGGTGTGTCACGGGTTACATATAGTCTCTCCAGTGAAGTATCCTTGGTGTGTCAAGGGTTACATATAGTCTCTCCAGTGAAGTATCCTTGGTGTGTCACGGGTTACATATAGAGGCTCCAGTGAAGTATCCTTGGTGTGTCACGGGTTAAATAGTCTCTCCAGTAAAGTATCCTTTGTGTATCACGGGTTACATATAGAGTCTCCAGTGAAGTATGCTTGGTGTGTCGCGGGTAACATATAGTCTACAGTGAAGTATCCTTGGTGTGTCACGGGTTACATATAGTCTCCAATGAAGTATCTTGGTGTGTCATAGGATACATATAGTCTCAAGTGAAGTATCCTTGGTGTGTCATGGGTTACATAGTCTCTCCAGTGAAGTATCCTTGGTGTGTCATGGGTTACATAGTCTCTCCAGATGAAGTATCCTTGGTGTGTCACGTTTACATATAGAGTCTACAATGAAGTATCCTTGGTGTGTCGCGGGTTACATAGAGTCTCCAGTGAAGTATCCTTGGTGTGTCGCGGGTTATATAGAGTCTTCAGTGAAGTATCCTTGGTGTGTCACGGGTTACATAGTCTCTCCAGTGAAGTATCCTTAGTGTGTCACGGGTTACATATAGAGTCTCCAGTGAGGTATCCTTGGTGTGTCGCGGGTTACATATAGTCTCCAGTGAAGTAGCCTTGGTGTGTCATGGGTTACATATAGTCTCTCCAGTGAAGTATCCTTGGTGTGCCGCGGGTTACATAGAGTCTCAAGTGAAGTATCCTTGGCGTGTAACGGGTTACATAGTCTCTCCAGTGAAGTTTCCTTGGTGTGTCATGGAGTTACATAGAGTCTCCAGTGAAGTTTCCTTTGGTTTGTTGCGGGTTACATATAGAATCTCCAGTGAAGTTTCCTTGGTGTGTCATGGGTTACATAGAGTCTCCAGTAAAGTATCCTTGGTGTGTCACTGGTTACATAGTCTCTCCAGTGAAGTATCCTTGCTGTGTCATGGGTTACATAGTATCTCCAGTGAAGTATCATTGCTGTATCGCGGGTTACATATAGTTTCTCCAGTGAAGTATCCTTGGTGTGTCATGGGTTACATAGTCATCTCCAGTGAAGTATCCTTGGTGTGTCACGTTTACATATAGAGTCTACAATGAAGTATCTTTGGTGTGTCGCGGGTTACATAGAGTCTCCAGTGAAGTATCCTTGGTGTGTCGCGGGTTACATAGAGTCTCCAGTGAAGTATCCTTGGTGTGTCACGGGTTACATAGTATCTCCAGTGAAGTATCCTTAGTGTGTCACGGGTTACATATAGAGTCTCAAGTAAGGTTTCCTTGTTGTTTCGCGGGTTACATATAGAGTCTCCAGTGAGGTATCCTTGGTGTGTCACGGGTTACATAGTCTCTCCAGTGATGTATCCTTGGTGTGTCACGGGTTACATATAGTCTCTCTTGTGAAGATTCCTTAGTGTGTCGCGGGTTACATATAGATTCTCCAGTGAAGTATCCTTGGTGTGTCACGGTTTACATAGAGTCTACAGTGATGTTTCCTCTATTGGCGTGTAACGGGTTACATAGTCTCTCCAGTGAAGTTTCCTTGGTGTGTCATGGGTTACATAGAGTCTCCAGTGAAGTTTCCTTGGTGTGTTGCGGGTTACATATAGAATCTCCAGTGAAGTTTCCTTGGTGTGTCATGGGTTACATAGAGTCTCCAGTGAAGGATCCTTGGTGTGTAACGGGTTATATATAGTCTCTCCAGTGAAGTATCCTTGGTTTATCGCGGGTTACATATAGTCTCCAGTGAAGTTTCCTTGGTGTGACACGGGTTACATAGTCTCTCCATTGAAATATCCTTGGTGTGTCGCGGGTTACATATAGTCTCCAGTGAAGTATCCTTGGTGTGTCACGGGTTACATATAGTCTCTCCAGTGAAGTATCCTTGGTGTAACGCGATTACATATAGTTTCTCCAGTGAAGTATCCTTGGTGTGTCATGGGTTACATAGTCACTCCAGTGAAGTATCCTTGGTGTGTCGCGGGTTTCATATAGTCTCCAGTGAAGTGTCCTTGGTATGTAACTGGTTACATATAGTCTCTCGAGTGAAGTATCCTTGGTGTGTCGCGGGTTACATATAGTCTCCAGTGAAATATCCTTGGTGTGTCGCGGGTTACATATAGGCTCCAGTAAAGTATCCTTGGTGTGTCACAGGTTAA
The DNA here is from genome assembly GCA_902151425.1 of Timema shepardi. Taxonomy (NCBI): domain Eukaryota; kingdom Metazoa; phylum Arthropoda; class Insecta; order Phasmatodea; family Timematidae; genus Timema; species Timema shepardi. The sequence continues at coordinate 18,669 of CABFVX010007795.1, forward strand.
TATATAGTCTCTCCAGTAAAGTATCCTTTGTTTGTCACTGGTTACATAGTCTCTCCAGTGAAGTATCCTTGCTGTGTCATGGGTTACATAGTCTCTCCAGTGAAGTATCATTGCTGTATCGCGGGTTACATATAGTTTCTCCAGTGAAGTATCCTTGGTGTGTAATGGGTTACATAGTCTCTCCAGTGAAGTATCCTTGGTGTGTCACGTTTACATATAGAGTCTCCAATGAAGTATCCTTGGTGTGTCGCGGGTTACATGGAGTCTCCAGTGAAGTATCCTTGGTGTGTCGCGGGTTACATAGAGTCTCCAGTGAGGTATCCTTGGTGTGTCACGGGTTACATAGTCTCTCCACTGAAGTATCCTTAGTGTGTCACGGGTTACATATAGAGTCTCCAGTGAGGTATCCTTGGTGTGTCGCGGGTTACATATAGTGTCCAGTGAAGTAGCCTTGGTGTGTCATGGGTTACATATAGTCTCTCCAGTGAAGTATCCTTGGTGTATCGCAGTTACATATAGTCTCTCCAGGTAAGTATCCTTGGTGTGTCATGGGTTACATAGTCTCTCCAGTGAAGTATCCTTGGTGTGTCGCGGGTTACATATAGTTTCCAGTGAATTATCCTTGGTGTGATGCGGGTTTCATATAGAGTCTCCAGTAAGGTTTCCTTGTTGTTTCGCGGGTTACATATAGAGTCTCCAGTGAGGTATCCTTGGTGTGTTACGGGTTACATAGTCTCTCCAGTGATGTATCCTTGGTGTGTCACGGGTTACATATAGTCTCTCCAGTGAAGATTCCTTAGTGTGTTGCGGGTTACATATAGATTCTCCAGTGAAGTATCCTTGGTGTGTCACGGTTTACATAGAGTCTACAGTGATGTTTCCTCTGTGTGTCAGAAGTATCCTTGGTGTGTCATGGGTTACATAGTCTCTCCAGTGAAGTATCCTTGGTTTGTCGCGGGTTAAATATAGTCTCCAGTGAATTATCCTTGGTGTGATGCGGGTTACATATAGAGTCTCCAGTAAAGTTTCCTTGGTGTGTCGCGGGTAACATATAGAGTCTCCAGTGAAGTATCCTTGGTGTGTCACGGGTTACATAGTCTCTCCAGTGAAGTATCCTTGGTGTGTCACGGGTTACATATAGAGTCTCCAGTGAGGTATCCTTGGTGTGTCGCGGGTTACATATAGTCTCCAGTGAAGTATCCTTGGTGTGTCATGGGTTACATATAGTCTCTCCAGTGAAGTATCCTTGGTGTATCGCAGTTACATATAGTCTCTCCAGTGAAGTATCCTTGGTGTGTCATGGGTTACATAGTCTCTCCAGTGAAGTATCCTTGGTGTGTCGCGGGTTACATATAGTCTCCAGTGAATTATCCTTGGTGTGATGCGGGTTTCATATAGAGTCTCCAGTAAGGTTTCCTTGGTGTTTCGCGGGTTAGATATAGAGTCTCCAATGAGGTATCCTTGGTGTGTCACGGGTTACATAGTCTCTCCAGTGAAGTATACTTGGTGTGTCACGGGTTACATATAGTCTCTCCAGTGAAGATTCCTTGGTGTGTCGCGGGTTACATATAGATTCTCCAGTGAAGTATCCTTGGTGTGTCACGGTTTACATAGAGTCTACAGTGATGTTTCCTCTGTGTGTCACGGGTTATATATAGAGTCTCCAGTGAAGTATCATTGGTGTGTCGCGGGTTACATATAGTCTCTCCAGTGAAGTTTCCTTGGTGTGTCAAAGGTCACATATAGTCTCTCCAGTGAAGTATCCTTGGAGTGTCGCGGGTTACATATAATCTCTCCAGTGAAGCATCCTTGGGTTGTCACGGGTTACATAGAGTCTCCAGTGAAGTATCCTTTGTGTGTTGCAGGTTACATAGAGTCTCTCCAGTGAAGTTTCCTTGGTGTGTCGCTGGTTACATAGAGTCTCCAGTGAAGTATCCTTTGTGTGTCACGGGTTACATAGAGTCTCCATTGAAGTATCCTTGGTGTGTAACGGGTTACATAGAGTCTCCAGTGAAGTTTCCTTGGTGTGTTACGGGTTACATATAGAGTCTCCAGTGAAGTTTCCTTGGTGTGTCGCAGTTACATATAGAGTCTCCAGTGAAGTATCCTTGGTGTGTCGCGGGTTACATATAGTCTCTCCAGTGAAGTATCCTTGGTGTGTCACGGGTTACATATAGTCTCTCCAGTGAAGTTTCCTTGGTGTGTCGCGGGTCTACATATAGAGTCTCCAGTGAAGTATTCTAGGTGTGTCACGGGTTACATAGATTCTCCAATTATGTTTCCTTTGTGTGTCACGGGTTACATATAGAGTCTCCAGTGAAGTATCCTTGGTGTTTCGTGGGTTACATAGAGTCTCAAGTGAAGTATTCTTGGCGTGTAACGGGTTACATAGTCTCTCCAGTGAAGTTTCCTAGGTGTGTCATGGGTTACATAGAGTCTCCAGTGAAGTTTCCTTGGTGTGTTGCGGGTTACATATAGTCTCCAGTGAAGTACCCTTGGTGTGTCTAGGGTTACATAGAGTCTCCAGTGAAGTATCCTTGGTGTGTCGCGGGTTACATAGAGTCTCCAGTGAAGTTTCCTTGGTGTGTCGCGGGTTACATAGAATCTCCAGTGAAGTATCCTTGGTGTGTCACGGGCTACATATAGTCTCTCCAGTCAAGTATTTTTGGTGTTCACAGGTTATATATAGGTTCTCCTGTGAAGTATCCTTGGTGTGTCACGGGTTACATAGAGTCTCCAGTTAAGTATCCTTGGTGTGTCACGGGTTACATAGAGTCTCCAGTGATGTTTCCTCTGTGTTTCACAGGTTACATATAGAGTCTCCAGTGAAGTATCCTTGGTGTGTCACGTTAAATATAGAGTCTCCAATGAAGTATCCTTGGTGTGTCGCGGGTTACATAGAGTCTCCAGTGAAGTATCCTTGGTGTGTCGCGGGTTACATATTGTCTCTCCAGTGAAGTATCTTTGGTTGTTCGCGGGTTACATAGAGTCTCCAGTGAAGTTTCCTTGGTGTGTCACGGGTTACTTATAGAGTCTCCAGTGAAGTATCCTTGGTGTGTCGCGGGTTACATAGAGTCTCCAGTGAAGTTTCCTTGGTGTGTCACGGGTTACATATAAAGTCTCCAGTGAAGTTTCCTTGGTGTGTCGCGGGTTACATAGAGTCTCCAGTGAAGTATCCTTGGTGTGTCGCGGGTTACATAGAGTCTCCAGTGAAGTCTCCTTGGTGTGTTGCGGGTTACATATAGAGTCTCTAGTGAAGTTTCCTTGGTGTGTCGCGGGTTACATATAGATTCTCCAGTGAAGTATCCTTGGTGTGTAACGGGTTACATAGTCTCTCCAGTGAAGTATCCTTGGTGTGTCACGAGTTACATAGAGTCTCCAGTGAAGTATCCTTGGTGTGTCGCGGGTTACATATAGTTTCTCCAGTGAATTATCCTTGGTGTGTCGCGGGTTACATAGAGTCTCCAGTGAAGTATCCTTGGTGTGTCACGGGTTACATATAGTCTCCAGTGAAGTATCCTTAGTGTGTTGTGGGTTACATAAAGTCTCCAGTGAAGTATCCTTGGTGTGTCGTGGGTTACATATAGTCTCTCCATTGAAGTATCCTTGGTGTGTCACAGGTTATATATAGGTTCTCCAGTGAAGTATCCTTGGTGTGTTGCGGGTTACACCTGATTCTTCCCGCCCGCCCGTGACGGCTTGGTAATGAGTATCCAGTTAACCTTGCGCTAGACTGCTTGTTTACCTACTTCAGCTACCGCGTCTTCTAACACACATTTACCGTCCGACACTAGCTCTGGCCACTCTCTTCAATATATCTGCTTTCATTCCTGACACAACTCAAAGGTGTTATCATAGTGATGTAAATCAATACCTGGGGACTGGGTGTTGTGTGTACACTTAAGGTGGGGATTTAAGAGACGCGAATTAAGGCCACTGTTTCTCTAGTTTTTATATCAACACTCTTTTCGCCCAGAATAAATCAAACAGAGTTTAAATATCTTCTCGTGGTTATAATAACAGTTGTTGAATATCTGTCGTGGGCATAGCAGCATCAGGTGATGAGCTTTTTAAATGGAGAGAAAAAGTTGTCATTAAATTATAGGACACCCTTAACGAATATAAATGAACTATGGTTGAGGTCCTCATGTAAAGAAAATTAAACTCTGTGTTTGTATTGAAGAAATGTTTTATTTATTTTGACCATAAAAATACTGACCTTAACTCGAATTAATTACTCTCCCATCTTAAGCTGAATTAAAAGGTGCACTAAGTTGATAGTTCACCCTGAACGTCCTCGCCTTGAAGGATTATTACACTATGAGTCTATCTTACAAGCTAAGCCATAGTTGACTAATGAAAGTTAAGATTCCTCCTTTAACGGGCAAATGAAGGGTTTATCGTGTGCTGATTACAATAAGTTGGTTCAGGAAGGAGGAGAAGAATGGAAACAAAGGGAGAAGGAAGGAGGAGGAGAATGGAAACAAAGGGAGAAGGAAGTGGGATGGAATGGAAACAAAGGGAGAAGGAAGGGGGATGGAAGAATGGAAACAAAGGGAGAAGGAAGGAGGAGAGAGAATGGAAACAAAGGGAGAAGGAAGGAGGAGGAGAATGGAAACAAAGGGAGAAGGAAGGAGGAGAAGGAAACAAAGGGAGAAGGAAGGAGGAGGAGAATGGAAACAAAGGGAGAAGGAAGGAGGAGAATGGAAACAAAGGGAGAAGGAAGGAGGAGAATAGAAACAAAGGGAGAAGGAAGGGGGATGGAAGAAAAGGAGCAGATGGACGGATTTTACTAAACTGATGCTTCATAAAGCGGACATAAAATATACACATAAATGCAACGAAACGATCGTACGTACTCTCTAAAATAATCTGTGGTTTGGAACAAAATTTATTATAGTTTGGCGCCATATTTTCAAAAATCGGCTATCAGTAAACTACCCGGAAAAGAGTTTTCCTCAGAACCAAAAATACATGGTTTTGATAGTCATATAAAACTTTATTCAGATATACAAAAATGCAATTAGAAAAATAATCATAGTTTCAAAAATCAGTTGCCAGTAAAATATCCACAAATAACTTTTTTTTTAAACATTCAATCATGGTATAAGACACTACCCGACAATTACTAATTTTTAACAAGACGCTAGACCTATTTTCAAACAATTTCAAATCTTCAAAAATCAGTCGCAGTAAACAAACTTTGATTCGATTCCTTTCCTAAAATTAAATATACTGGGATCAGGTAAAGAAAGCACTCCTCGGAGCTCCATTTTGGACAACACGGCTAAGGATATTTCCGAACAATTTCTAGTGTCCAAATACCAGTAGTTAGTAAACTATATTTAATTTTATAACTAGAATCAAAATCACAACTTATCCTCAAGGTAGCAATACAACATTTAAATATCAAGTTTTAACGAGGTTTATCAATTCGTATCGGCTGTCACTGGTATACAAACGAAAAAAAGGGACACACAGAATATTGTAAGAGCCAGTTTTGAGCTCGGGAGCACTTAAACTTCAAGATCCATCATAATCTTTAAAGTATAAGATGATCGTGATTACAATTCTTTCTCTATATAAGAAAGTAAACATTACTATTTTAATGTCGTCATTTCATTGATTTAACCTGTAGGACTTCAGCCTGGATTCCAATTTTTTTAAATATTTACTTTCTATTTTAAATATATACATATTTCTAAAAACCATTTGTAACAATGATCCCAATAAACTCCGACACCTTATCTCAGTCAGTAGCATGTCTGTCTAATGAGCTAAGGGTCCCGGGTTTGATTTCCGGAATGCTTAAAAAATATATAATCTGTGAAATGTGAGTTTACCCTTTCACAGTGATGAATTAACGAGTGGGGACTGGATGTTGTGTCTGTCCTAGTCTTAAGTTATATATAAAGGCGCTACGACACGCCTAGCAAGCTGTTAGTGGAAAATATATGGCTTGAATTAAAAACTGACCCGGACCACAAGATGGACACAGTAATGGATGTAAGAAAACAACCAATAGCCTGAACTGCTGGCGTTGTTTTTAAATGTTGACCTAAACATTAACAACTGGGTGAAACATTGCTCCATGTTTGTGGTAGCTCGTGCCGCCGAGACACCCGGAGATATTTACAGAGAGTAGGTCCGATTTGGGCTGTCGCAACTACCCTACTTTAAACTAGAATAAATTATTATTATTAGCACCGCGTCTTACTAACCGTTCGGGTTATACGCACTTTCTCTAATGTGTAATGGTAGGGTGATTGTGAGATGAAATGGAGAACCTACAGTTTAACGTGGAATCCGAACCACGGTGGAGGCCTGGCAACTTGTCAGAGGTGAAGGAAGGGTTTGGTAATCAGATAAATCTTTGCCGGGACCGAGGATTGAACCCCGGACCGCCAGCATAGAAGTTTGACACCTTACCCCTAGACCGCCAGGTCACCAACTAGAATAAAGATATCCATTCAATTCTAAATTATGTTTTAAAATACATAAATTAATCAAAAGTCCAGTGTGTAAGTCCTAGTGTGCCCAGAATACATAGGCTGCGAAGATATACAATTAATTAAGGTGGGAGTTTAGGGGACGCGCGAAAAGAACAATGTCTTCTGCAGGTTGTTTAGTAGAAAAAACAATTATTGAGCCAAAATCAAATATTTCTCCAGTAGAAACAGAGTTTATGTTTCTTCACATGTTGATATTAACGGTTGGTGAATATCTCTTATAAAAATAGCAACATTAGATGACAAACATTTTAAATGAAGATAAAAAGTATTCATTAAATTCCGGGACACCATTAACAGGTATTCAACAACTGTTTACATCACCATGTGAAGAAAATTAAACTCTATGTTTCTACTGGAGTGGTGACCTGGCGGTCTAGGGGTAAGGTGTCAGACTTCTATGCTGGCGGCCGGGGTTCAATCCTCGGTCCCGGCAAAGATTTATCTTATTACCAAACCCTTCCTTCACCTCTGACAAGACATCTTGTGAATGTGAGAAATTCCAGGCCTCCACCGTGGTTCGGATTCCACGTTAAACTGTAGGTCCTCCATTTCATCTCACAATCACCCTACCATTACACATTNCCAGGCCTCCACCGTGGTTCGGATTCCACGTTAAACTGTAGGTCCTCCATTTCATCTCACAATCACCCTACCATTACACATTAGAGAAAGTGCGTATAACCCGAACGGGTAGTAAGACGCGGTGCTAATAATAATAATTATTATTCTACTGGAGAATTATTTGCTTTATTTTAACTGAATTTTTAAAAAAATATAAAAACAGCTAAAACGCTGGCCTTTTCTCGCGTTACCTACATCCCCACCTTAATTTTGAAACAATTCCGTTTGTTGTTTCTTGGTGCTGTTTATAAACAGTTTCTTTGGACAAACGTAAAAATAATTAATTTGTTTGGTGAATACCAACTGTTGCTAGGTTTATAATATAAAAGTAATTGGATTGGGAAGATGAGCTTACAACTCAGCTATTGTCTAACAATTTATGAATATGTTTGTTCATATAAGTAGAAATGAGAAGCTGGTGTTTTTAAAAGTGGACTGGATAGAGACGTAAAACTCAAAACTCGATACTGTAGCGGACATGGCCTCGGGATTGAATTTACTACCAACATTAAATAATGACTTGACGTCCCCACTTCAGCTTACAGTGAAACATTCCTTGGGTGGTATTTAGAATGGATGTACACCCCTGTATCTCTACACGTGACGTGGTGTCACTTGGGGCGATAACGTTGTCACAATTATATTAATAGCGCACACTTAGCTTATTAGCAACCAATAAGTAATAGTTACACACGAGATGTGTTTACGTACTTAATTCAGTTACCGTGTGAACGACCAGCTCAATGTTTACCTGGCGGTCTAGGGGCAAGGTGTCGGACTTCTGTGTTGGGGGTCCGGGGTTCAATTCTTGGTCACGGCCCAGGTTTATCTGATTACCAAACCCTTCCTTCACCTCTGACAAGACATCTTGTGAATGTGTGGAGTGCCAGGCCTCCACCGTGGTTCAGGCCTCCACCGTGGTTCGGATTCCACGTTAAACTGTAGGTCCTCCATTTCATCTCGCAATCACCCTACCATTATACATTAGCGTAAATGAGTATAACCCGAAAGGGTATTAATACGCGGTGTTAATAACAATAACAACGACCAGCTATCCAGATGATTTATCAAAACAAGTAGCTGTCAGTAAAACTTGTGCGAAATTTGGTACTAATCGTCTCGGTAAGCGATAAATTGCCACGCAGACGTTCGGCTCTAATGCAATATTTAATTCTATAAAGCGTTATTTCAAAATATGGTTTACGTTAAAAAAAATTAAGTCAAAAAATTCCAACAGGGATCTTTTTCCTTAACTATGTCGGAAAATGCAACATTGGCTCATTTTCGACGATTTTTTTAAGCATATTTGTGGAGCTCTGAGATTCGGTTTGATGAAAAAGGGCTCTAGATTCAGCCTTCCTCTAACAAATACAGTAGCGTATAGCGCGAATGGGTAGTAAGACGGTGCTAAAAATTTACAGTAATTTTTATATGCTTACAACAGAAAATTGTAATACATTCGAGCAATAGCAGCGAAGTTTCCCCTTTACCTTTAGAAGTTTGGTAGTTTTATTTACCCTCTTTCTTATTGGCAGGACAAAGGGTGGTTGTAGGTGAAGGGCGAAAGAGACATAACAGAGAAGATGTTCCATAAAACGGTACAGACCACAAATATTCCTCAATTAGCAATATTAAGTGATTTCCATGTATTTCAAACAAAACTATAACGATTTATATTTGTTTTGAAAATTTGTTTGACGGAAGTGGTTTTAAATAAATGTATTTTATAGATATTAATATAATTTAAAAAATACGTCAAACTGTTTTAAAATACACATCAAACCTTTTATTCGTACAAACTTAAACCGTTTCCTAAAATAAATAGTGTTTTGTTTGTATCTACTATTAAAAGAACAAGGATAAACACAATGACCATGTTAATACACGTTGTATGCTTCGTAATAGCTATTTTGTGAAAGTTACCATTATTATCTATTAAATTAGACACAAAAACAGCACCCATGTGTACGGAGAATATAAAATTGTATTCTGATAAGTTGAATTTTCAAGTTTAGAAATTCGAGACAAAAGAATGCAGCATGCAAGACTTACCAATAATAATATGATAGTAATAGTTGATTGTTGCAAAGGAAATTGCATTCTTCTCCTCCAACAAAGACACGTGTTCACGCAAATCATTTTATGTAGATAAACGAAGAAAAAATATTTATTATCAAAGTATTACGTCTAAGCACCATCATAATAGTATACTTAAATTACATTTTTCTCTTGGCTAAAATCCATCATTTAAAATAACACATTCAAATGTTCCACTGAGTTCCATGGAATTAAAACAACTGTTCGAAATTCGCACGATGATACTTTATAAAAAAAAACAATCGCAAGACACCAGCGTTGCTTTTTGTTGTGGTCCCGGTTGCTATGGAGACACGAACACAATAGTTGTGCGCATGCGCTCACTGACCACTACGTCCTCTCTCGGCAACCAACGAGCGAAGACTGAACAACCAAGTCTATAGAATTATAGATGACTTGAAGCTTCAGTCAACATAACACCTATTAGACTTCCCCCTAAGGCTAATTTAGGCTTACTTTGCCAGTCACGTGACCTTCAGATACGATCACCATACGCTACTAGCAGTGCTGAAAACATTATAATTATATTTATTATTTTATAGAGCAGTGCTAGGAGAAAGGGGAGTGGG
>CABFVX010007796.1:0-28467 GCA_902151425.1 Timema shepardi
GAGAATACGGACAGGGAGATTAGGACCGTGGTACGAGAATACGGACAGGGAGATTAAGACCGTGGTACGAGAATACGGACAGGGAGGTTAGGACCGTGGTACGAGAATGATGACAGGGAGGTTAGGACCGTGGTACGAGAATACGGACAGGACATATCATTTGGGCCGCCGCTGTCAGTAACAAGGTGGCCACACAGGATGCTGATGGTGATGATCTTAGCACTGCAATGACATGTCCAGCCCACATTACCTGTCTACTTTCTTTTCAACGACTCTCCTTGTCATTCTCAAGCTCTTGTGTGTGAAGTGTCTCGTCAGGATCGTCATAAACGATCCTTTTTTTACACAACATGTTTTTATACCCATTTTGGTTATACGCATTATGTGCTAACCATGCTAATGTGTTATGGATGAGTAAGGTTGAATTTAGTGGAAGTGTACCCGCATTTATGTGGCGGGAGAGCCAAAAACTATTGAGGGAAAAACCTTCCTTAATACATCCGACGGAAATATGAACCCCAATATGCCCATTATCGTATACATATTATATTTCGAGATTGACGCCTTAGACCATTCGACCATCAAAACGGGCTATACTCAATGTACATTAATTACCGGTAGGTATAAAGACGGTAGAAGCATGGAGAAAATTTACCTGAATTTACGTTGAGGGAGAGTGGAGAAAAATTCTTGATAAGCCCGACCAGGATTCAAACTCTACCTCCCAGTAACCGGCTAGCTAGACTAAATGAGCTTGATGTTTAGACCGTGTGCCTGCCGGCACGGGTGGAATGAAAGCTCTTCTTCTTGATATTTATTGTATATGAACGGCTTGTGAATATTTATATTCCCCCCAACCCCCATCACCCGCTTCCCACCCTTCCGAGTCCTGGTATCTGCTACGCCAACAAAGTAAGCATGGGATAGGTAGAATTTTTGAGGAATTTTTTACTCAATTGCGTGGACTGTGATTTTTTTCTATAAATGGTTTCCCACTCTTAATGAACGCAAATTCGGGTACGTTTCCTTTGAATTCTACCTTCCTCATCCTTACCCTGATGGGGCGGTGTTAAGTATGGATAGCCCGGACGGGTAGTAAGGAGCAGAGAGAGGAAGTGAGACTAATATGTTAAGGATTCGGTCACGTTTCCTGTGAATTTACTGAACATACAGTACAAGCTTCATAGGAAGGGCCTTTATTTGACAACTAGAAAAGCTACTAGATCCACGTCCACGTATTCATACGTCATATGTTATGATCTTCAATAAACACTTTTGATATGAATAGTTGAGAAATAACCCTAATAAAATGTTATCAATTCTAATCTTTAAAAAAAATATGACTGCTTTTTCTAAAGAGTTCATTTCCTGAAAATGGCACTTTAGCTTTACCCAGCTAGAGCCTTTATAATTTGTTCTTTAGTCGTCGTGCATCGCTTTTAGACTCGGACCCGGTACCGTTCACTCGGTGGACTGGAACGAATCCACTCAGTTAAATTGGTGGGAATGTCTTCATGGGACGTGGAACAAAGCTGACCGATAGCGCATCTGACCACTGAGCTAGGGGCACCGGGTTTGATTCTACACATGGATTAACCGACTGATTATATCACCACACAACCTATAAACTAACTTAAATCCAGAACAAACACAACACCCAACCCTCTTACCTCAGCAGGTAAGTCATCACTGAGAAATGAGAAACCCACATTTCCCCAATGATAATTTTTTCGGTCACTCTGGAGAATCGAACCTGGGAACCTTAGCTCAGTATATGGACACGCTACCGACTGATCTAAGGTGTCGGGCAAGTAATGAATTAACGGTTGGGTGCTAAGGATGCCGCCCACTCAAAGGGACATAATTATCCTCTTTATTTTTTCTTATAATACTGTTACATAGTTCTAAAATATCAAAACTACTTTAGTATTCTAGTGACGAGGGGGTAAGGTCGAGGTCACAGTACAAGTCGGGTGAACCGAGGGCGTTATTTTCTTAAATTTGACATTTCGTCTGTCTGTCCGGATGTTTGCTCTGCGATAATTGTCAACTGTGTGGACCTATTTTAACCAAATTTGGCAGAGATTTTTTGAACTTAGACAGAGGATCGTATGTACCAGCTTAAAATCGTATGTAGGGTACCTAGTGTGGTTTCTGTTTAAATATTGCAGCCGCTCAGATTTTTTTTAGTAGCTCATTTCAAGTGATTTAAAATTATAAACAATAAATCTAGTACGTTGAACGTATTCTTAAAATGTTTAACATATCAATACTTCAATGCAACAGTGTTACAACTTAAAAAAAAGAATCATTTTTGTGTTATTAATATCATTAAATTCATAATATGTCAATGTGTTACCAATGCTTCAGTTAAAATAATATATCTTCATTGAAAGTCTTATTTAATTAATCCAAATTGTTGGGTTAACGCATACAGTTCCACTCTGTTACTAACGGTTTTACTTGCAGACTGATAAGTCAGTGAATTTGGAATGTAACACTCTTGCACTGATATATCAATATATTGTTAGACTGACGTCTTAAATCACGTGAATAACGGTTATTTGCTATCAATATAATGTACTATTGAATTGGTTATTCATTTGTTTTCTGTCTAACTTTATTTCCAAAGAAAAGTATACCTACCTATGATCCAAGGAGAAATGATAGGGGATATTTCAACTTCAAATCCGAGGAGAAATTATAGGGGATATTTTAACTTCAAATCCGAGGAGAAATTATAGGAGATATTTCATCTTAAAATTCAAATAGAAATGTTAAAACATGACATAGTTGTCAACATAATGTACTTAGCATTTTTTGAAGAGAGAGAGCGAGATTGACTGTTCTCGTAGCAACTAATTTAGCCTGGGAAGAGTATTGATAAGTCCCATTCTGTAAAACCATTCACAACGCACCCGGGCGGGATTCGACACGCCAAAATCCCAGGCATGTTGGCGCTGAGCCAACTCTGTCGACGTGGAGCGAGGAGTAGGTAAAGTAATCTGTGATATAATAAACTTAATGGAATTAGCTGCAATCAAATACTTGGAAGAGCTCACTACAGGAATTTCATACGCTATTGTAAAAACGTGATGTAATCGCTGTGACGTAATGGGCAATCCCCAGCACGGGCACATTTCGTGATGCGATCCATTCTTCCTCTATATGAAATAGCTCAAACAAATATTTATGATATACGTTAGGGGATTTTTTTAAAATATGTTACCATACACACAAGCTTTTTTTATTTGAAAGTAACAATTTGTGGAATCCAGAGCGTTTTCTATGACATTAAAAAATAATGCGTTTGTTTTGAGCAAAATAAGCTCAATCCATTTTCGTACGGAAACCTCTCATTGTTGGCGAACCATTTACTGGAGAAATGCAAGCCTCGCATTTTGTTTCTATTTGATATAAAACATTGAGGACACCGGTTTTAAACTGGATCAATTAACACGAAATGACAGAATCGTATATATGTATATATATATATATATATATATACTGAATTTTATTTAATGACTTAAGTTAGGCCCCTGTCATTGTTTGATAGTTATTGAACTCTATTAAATCTCATTTCAATCGGTTTCGCGTACTGTATTTTTTATTTCTATTTTCTTACTTTTATTTTAAAATATATGCTTACACAGATTTATTTCTACTATTAATAGCTACCACAATATTCTATATATGTTTTAATGGCAGTTCTTACTCTTTAGTGAATGGTTAATCATTTGTAAAATAAGAAGTATAAAGTTTAAGGAGATGCACAAACATTTTCATGACTTGACCACTGTTGAAAACTCACACTAAGACATCTGATCGGGCTCGAATTCAGCCTTTTGTGTAATACAATTCTCTACACTAACCTTACTGGTCTCTTTTAAGTAATATCGACATCAATGTACAGTGCCATATACTTAGATCTAATACTAAATAGTTTCATAATTCTGATTGGATGACATTGAATTGAGTCCCAAGTCACGTGTTTACCTTTTTGTTATTCGAATTGAGTCCGGGTGGTTTTGAACATTTGTTTGAATTGAGTCCAGGGCACAACCTCTATTTATATGCCAAACACAAACTCTTTTAGTAATTCTAAAACGCACGTCATGGAGTGCATGTCGAGCGAAAAACAAATAATGCTCTTCGTCATTAATGACTTTTAAGTTCAATTTTCACAAAATGCGGTGGACTTGTATCAAGAGTTATTTTAATATTTTTTTTAACTTTCAACCGATGATGTTATTTTAGTTAGCTGCAATGAACCTAACCTAACCTACACAGTTTCTGCCAACGACCTCTTAAGGACTCGAATCTGACAACCCAGAAATGGGGGTGAGACTCAATTCAATATTTCCTTTTTAGGTTGACGAATTTTTTTAGCAATATATATCCGTGGCACAATTTCCTTTAAAGGGGAAGTGAAGTCGTCGGCCCCATGTCGATTGTGGCATGTGAAAGACCCCTCGAAGGTATGTGAAAACACCTTTCCCGGCAAACTTGGTAAGCTCTTTCGCGCTCGCTCACATACATTCAGTGTGGAAGGTGACGTGGAACCACCACCCTTCATGAAGTCCCCTTGCACCTGAGATTTCTACCAGATGGTACAGGCAGCACTAACCGACTGAAAAGCTGATCATATATCAATCACTTCAAAGACATACATGAATCAATTTGTTCACATGGATCCACATACCTGGGCCAGGTTATCTGTGAATTGTTACCTATTTCGGTCGTCCAGATTCCAAGAGTGCACGTGCAATTAAGGACGTCACACTTTAAATATACTAGATTATTTAAACATAAACTTCTTTCGTTATTTAAACGAATTGAATACATAATTTATGTTTGATTAAATTTTTGATTTGTTGTTTTTGCAATGAGCCTTTAACGTTTGCTTTCTGAACCAACTGATATCCGAACACAACATACAAACTAATGTAACCTTCTTTTTGACACTTGACCATTTTGAAACCTTGCCGGGAATTCAACCCGGGACCCAAACTCAATAGTCATACGCGAAATCTACTTATCTTGGGTGTCGGTCAAAATAAAACCAATCGAATCCCTTTAAGAGACCGTCTCACCCCACTGATAAGACCTATCTGAGGTAAGTAATGCAGCTCGAACCGGCCATTGCATCATGGCGTGGTTTTCTGTACGATACATTAATAAAAACAGTGGGATTGATACGAGTGAAGCCGTTCTACCGTGGTTTTTGTTGTTGGAAAATACAGTTGAATTAAAATATAAAATATTTTGAAGTGAGAAAATTAATTCGTCTCAATTTCTATGTTTACATAATATGAAGAATGAAGAACACCAAACTTAGATATTATTTCTGAATTGATCTTAATCTTATATTTAATATCGCGGCTAATCGGCCGTGAGTTGGGTTCAAAGTCTGGCGATTGTAGTTCTAATGTGTCAAGTGCTTGTAAAAATAAACAAAGTGTGCTTATAAGTATTTTTGAATGCTGCTCTCAGGTAAAATATCGTGTGCAGTAGGTCGGAAAGTGTGACCTGCATTCCTCGTCTTACAACACAGTTGTCGCTCTGCAAAGTAGACGAAACTAGGATTACACCAACTTTCACCTCAAACATGAACATATAGTACACGTGCAGTCACTATGTTTTTTTATAACTAAGTGTATAGAGAACGTATTTTAATCGTTAAAGTATTTTTACAAACGATTATGATGAGCTGATACTTTAGCTCAGTCGGTAGCGTGTCTGTCTACTGAGCCAAAGGTCTCGGCTTCGTTTCCTGGTGTGGTCGAAAAAATTTATCATTCGTGAAATGTGGGTTTACCCTTTCACAGTGATGAATTAATGGCTGGGGACTGGATGTTGTGCCTGTCCTAGTCCTAAGTTAGATTATAAGACATATGGAGCTACGACAGGCTGCATAGCAAGTCGGCGGTGGAAAATATATGGCTTGAATAAAAAACTGACTCAGGCCACAGGCTGGAAACTAATGGATGTAAAAACTAGGGATTATAATGAGTATTTACATGTTATGGACCCTTGAATAGAAAAAATATTGATCTATCAATTCTGTATATACAGTACATGGAGCTACAGCAGCAGAAACGGTTCAAGGTGTGATGGAAGGGGACGCGAGGAAATACCAGTGTTTTTACAGTTTTTATAGCAAAATATTTTTTTGGCCAAAATAAATAAAATATCGCTCCAGTATACTGTAAATATTAAGTTTAATTCTCTCCACATGTTGATATCAACAGTTCCTGAATATCTGTCATGATCATGACATTTTTAAATGAAAGAAATAGTTTTTTGTTAAATTTCAGAATACCCATGACAGATATTCAAGAAAATGTAATGTTTGTACTAGAGCAATACTTTATTTATTTTGGCAAAAAAAATTGCCATAAAAATTGCAAAAAAATTACCTTTTCTCGCGTCCCCTTCCATCCCAACTTAATGGTTTTGTTCTAAACTTGATATTATTTTATGTGTGGTCATACCTCGAAGTCGAATCGTGATTTTAATTTTAACCCTAAATTTAAGAGTAGTTTCCTGATGATTAATTGTTTTCGTAAATTGTTTTCACAAGTTAGCTTAAAATTGATATCTGAGTAGTTTTTTAAAAATAAAGGTATCACTGTATGCTTGTCTAGCGGAGGAAAAAATAATAATTAAAGTTGTTTTTTTACCAAGAACTAATATTTGAAAATTTGATTCCATATATTAGACTATATGAAAAAGTATGTAAGATTGTATCGTGACGATTATATTTCTTTGAGTTTGTACGTTAACAAAAGAGTCAATCTCATCTTGATTATTTTGCCGGCAATGAAGAGGTCAGGATTCTATTCTCGGCCGGCTTACTGCTCGGTGATTTTTCTTCATTGATGAACCACTTTTCTCCAAGGAAGTGCTGGCTAACTTTTACTAAATTCTATCTTTCTCATCTTTATCCCATTAATGGTGATATGCGGATAGTCCGCACGGACAGTAAATTACGAAATACCAGAGTGAAAATAAAAACTTTTTTGACTTACCATATTTTGTTTAGTTTTTTTACTATTTGATGTTTTATGAGCTTTTTTTAAAATACTATTTTCCACCAAATATCTCACCCCCCTTACATTACGCATCAGCGTTATTCATTAGGAGTATGCTCTATTCTCACCAACTCCACTTTCACCAACTCCACTTTCACCAATGTGCGTCAGTAAAATGAGTTCCCCTGAGGAAATTTCTTCTCCAATCCACATTAAAGTTGATATTTTATTAAATATAAGACTGAGTTCTACATACATATTCAATATTTCACATATATCGAGCTTCTTGAAGTAAATAAGTAAAATAAGTTTGTCCTGTGCAGTTTTCCGTTGTTCTCTAGACGTATGTTTGTTTGGAAACATTTTCTACAGCTTTCAAACTGCAACAAATCGAATTCATTATTTTTATATTCGCTTAATATATTATCATAATATAACCCTATTGAAATTTATCCCAATCGGGTAGCCAAAGTATGATTTTTCTTCGAAAATGTATTTCTAGATAAAAGTTAAAAGCAACAAAAGTGGTGTGCACTTTTGGTTTTGCCAAGTATTTCAAAGCTATGAACCTCGCCTTAGGAATTTTGCAGGCTTTGAAGCTAAAGCTAATATACCTACGCTAACTATTTTTGCAAATACATTTTTCTAACTTATGCACGTCAATTATTTTAGCTACACTAATTTTATTGTGCACAGTACCAGTTTTATATACTCTTTATTATTTAATATGGCATTTTATCTGATTTGCATTAAAACTGTTGAGTAAACTTGTTGGCCAATGATTGATAGGGGAACAACAGTTCAAGCATAGCTAAATTTAGTTTAGGTGCTCGAAAACAAGCTGATATGTGACAATTAATATTCTGTAATTTAATATCATGTGTAGTAATTATAAAAAAATATGCTAAAACTAATTCTTATTGGTTGTGTATTTTACAAATGCTTATCGTAATTGGGATTATTTGTGTATGGGACCAAACTTATAAGCTTAACTTTGACTATCCAAAACCCACCTCTCCTGCTTTTCTCCATCTGGCGTCTAAGTTTCGCCTTAATCTGGTTTATAACCAGAGCTTCTTTACTCACGTCAGGGGGACCCGATGGGTGGACTGAACTGATGAAAACTGACGTGTGTACAATAAACTAGAAGCCTCGAGAAGATCAGATTCGATCTTCTTCTTGGCAGTGTTTGCCCATCCACTCGCAAAGCGTGTAATTTTCATAGGAAAAACCTTATCCGAGAGCCAAAAAGCTACTAGATGTACTTCTGCATATTCACACGTCAGGTCATATGACCTGCAGTTGTCACTTTAGATAGATATTATCAATAACCCACCTATAAAAATTACCATTAATAAAATAGGAAACAAATGTCATCAATTTTGACAGCAAAATATATTTCTTAAAGGCCCTTCGTATGAAAATTAGACTGTACACAGACTACAAAAAGAGCAATGATGTATAAAAGAATAAGAGGTCAACTCAAAAGAGTAAGACCTTACGTGTGTGTATGTCAAACCAAGCGAGCTTCAAACTGCAATTAACTGACGAGTGCACCCAGCCTAAGAGGGGAATGTTCCTTGTCTCGAGTTTATGCCTTAAAACTGGATCTTGGTTGAGATACAAAGTCTAAGGATACCTCATCTAAAAAGTGATCTTATTTTTTACATAAAAAGGACTTAAAACGAGACATCATTCTTGATTTGCAACAAATAAACTTTTTTATAGCACAACGTCTTACTACCCGTTCGGCTTATACGCATAACTATGTACTAGTTACGCTATTTTTTTAATAAATGAGGAAGGTTAAATTTTAAGAATGTGCACCCGCATTTTCATGGAGGGAGAGTAAAAAAAAACACTTAGGGAAAACCACCTTCATCACACCAAACCCGGATTTTAACTCCGATCTCGTCATCATCGGCAGTCTTTTCTATTGCGAGAGTGACGCCTTAAGATCATGTGGCCGCCGAAGGGGGTAAACATTTTAAATCGTGCAATTAGCTCACGAGCTGCGAACCGCTTAGTTTAGTATAGTAGGGTTCGAGTCCTAGTCACAGTTTGAACTAAAATAAAAATCATCGATGACTTTGGGGCCTCTTTAAGAATGATGAACTAACGGATGGAGGATTGGGTGTTTTGTCAGCTCTAAACATGTTGGTTTTAAAGTTCAAGAAATGATAATTATAATTGTTTGTTTCGGAAAGTGAACGTCAAAGGTTCTTGGTACACAAAATATATATACTTTCTAGGAATAAAGTAGTGGCAATATGACCTACAAACAACGCAACATTCACTAAACACTTAATTCAATACCAGATAATTATAATATATTATGTGCCTAGAATTTATTATTATTAGCACCGCGTCTTACTACCCGTTCGGGTTATACGCACTTACGCTAATGTGTAATGGCAGGGTGATTGTGAGATGAAATGAAGGACCTACAGTTTAACGTGGAATCCGAACCACGGTGGAGGCCTTGCATTCCTCACATTCACAAGATGTCTTGTCAGAGGTGAAGGAAGAGTTTGGTAATCAGATAAATCTTTGCCGGGACCGAGGATTGAACCCCGGCCACCAGCACAGAAGTCTGACACCTTACCCCTAGACCACCAGGTCACCTATGTGTCTAGAAGGACCAAATTAATAGTTTTTGCAACATTTTGAGCCCCACCTGAAATATAACCTCAGCCACTCGGTCAAGGTGATGGGCCCAAAGTTTGATGCCCTTGTCGAAATGTAAGGTCCGTGCCATTTTTCTAATAAACAGTGGTTTGTTTTGTTTTACATCCTCTCTCTCTCTCCAGGTGAATAAACGCGCTGACTCGATACAGCTGGCGGTGAATCGCCCTGAGATACTATGGTAGTAGCTTTGTGCTGACGCAGACAAGGTGTAAGTTGCGCGATGCGATAAATACACGTTAGGTTACCATGTAACGTCATACGTCGTGCACGCGACTAGGGTACAGTCCGGCCGTAGAGAATACGGCTGTCCTTAGTTCTGTCCACTAACTTAGGATGCCGCCTACTTGCAGAGAAATATCCTCTCACTGCACTGTGCAGCCATGAAGCATAAAAAAACACTAAAACATTTTTAAATAACTTATCTTCACTTTTTTTGTGTGAAGATCCTGTTTTTTTAAGGCACCGTGCCTGGGTCATACGCATAATTATGTACTACAGTAGCCTCATGGCTTCTTTGGTGCTGACTGACAGCTCACAGCTGACTTCTGACAGTCAACATTCAGGCATATACCTAAATTTTGACTGTCAGAAGTGACAGCTGCTAAACAACTGTTGTTGCAGATCATATGGCTCGGCGTAGGAATACATAATTTTGTCTGGTAACTTTTCAAAGCTGTCAGTCAGCACCAAAGAAGCCATGGGGCTACTGTAACTACGCTATGGTGTTAGGGATGAAGGTTTCATTTATTGAAAGTGTGCCCGCATTTGCATGAAGGTAGAGTGTAAAACCATTTAGGAAAAACACCATTAGTATACCCGATCAGGATTTGAACCCTGCTGTCGTTGTCAGATACATTTTTGTAACTGTCTATACAACCCTAAAATTAAGGGTAGTTTTCTTGAAAGTGAAAAGAGAAAAAATTGATTATCTCAAAATCTGCTTTAACAATTTTGACTAAATTTAGTATTCAGTAATTATTTAACATAAAAAACAAGATGTAAACTCCATGATCCCATGAAAATAGCTTCAAGGGTTCTTTACATACTCTGTATTAGTAGTATCCAATTTTAATCAAATCTCCGTAACTCTTAGAAATACGAAACAATTTATCACTGCAAAGTTGTAGTGCTATTAAATATAAAAAATAACCTTTATTTGAAATATATTTTTATAAATAGATTGGTTCTGAGATATTGGAAAATATATTTTTTAAATTGAGGTCTGGGAAATTGATTGTTAAGCTCGTTGGTCAACAACTTTTTCCTCTGCAAAGTTCTGAAGAGCTACTCTTGAGCTAGTAATCTGACAAACATCCCGAACAGTTTGTCGAAACAAATCTTTTTTTTAAGGGCATGAACGGAGTCGGGGGTTAAATTTACCATTAAATTGGATTATTAATACGACCCCTCCTTTCAATGACACGGATATTACATTCCTGAATACACATGTTGTCTCACATCATCACCTCTGAGTGATGGTCGTGAATGTTTGATGAGGGAAGTAAGACATAAAGCCACATCAGTGGTCTCATGATCCTGCCCTAAGCCCAAGGCATTACTCCCCCAATCAACTGGATTACGGCTGACGGGAGCCCAGAACTCACATCTGCATCGGGGGTCATTTTCCTCCCACATTTGATTTTCAAAAATATTTTACTCGTCCTTTTTCCACACAAATGCTGATGCATTTCATGGCATAGCTGAGTTAAACTATTTATCCCATCACCATTGAATATGCAATTTAAACGTAAAAACTGTTTACGTTCGTTGTGGGCTATTATTGGTATCACTGGGTGGAAAGGTGGGGATGATAAAAGGTCACTGTTTTTGCAGTTTTTATAGCAAAACTTTTTTTTTTGCCAAAATAAATTATACATTTCTCCAGTAGAATTATAAAGTTTAATTTTCTTCACATGGTGATAACAACAGGCTTTGAATATTTGTCAAGGGTGTCCTGGAATTTAACGACAATTGTTTTTCATTAAAAAAGTTTGTTATCTAAGGCTACCTGATCATTACAGATACTCAACAATTGCTTACATCACCATGGGAAGAAAGTTACGGTCTATGTTTGTACTTAAGAAATATTTATTTCTGCAATAAAAATTGTTTTTCTATAAAAACTGAGAAATCCCCGTCCTTAACTCATGTTACCTAAACCTCTATCTTAATTACCAAATACAATCATAACTGAGCCATCTTAACCTAACAGAGAAGGTGTATTTTTTTTGTCATCGCGTCCTACCGGTTGAACGGATGTGCACTAATTCCGCTAAACGTGTTAGGGATGATAAAGGTTAAATTGAGGAAAAGTGTAACCACATTTTAATGGAGGGAGAGAGGGTAAAACCATTGGAGAAAACACTCTCTCAGGGCACCACACCGAGATTCGAACCCTGCTATTCCCATTATCAGCAGTCCAGTCTATTGCGAGAGTGGCGCCTTAGACCATTCGAACACCGGTGTGGGCTTAAGGTATTACTTTATGGAGTAGAACTAGGTTCTACCCAGATTGGTCTATTTCCTCAAGTCTGGTTTGTCGGTGACTGGTAGGTCAGGGTTTGCATCCTAACAGAATGTATGCACTGAAGGTGGGTTTTTCCTAAATGGTTTCACACACCCACACTACGCAAATGTGGGCATATGCTCTTTAAATTATACCGTCTTAATCCTTGCCCCAGTAGCGTAACTGATCTCGGGTAGTCAGTCCGAAGGGCTAGTAAAACGCGGTGTATAGTAATGTATATTGGGTGGTGTGCGGGTCGCACGGAGATGTCCGCCAAGTAGTATTGCCAAACAACCACTGGATGGATATTCGTGACTCTTGGGGATAACAATCCTCCGCAGATATGACTATCACGTGCGGCGTGACACCCGGACCGAGGTTAAACACGCCTGATATGGTCACAAGCAGAACTATATTCGTCAGCCTTTGGTTGTGGGTAAAATATTGTGCACGTTAGTAGAGTATTTTTAAAACCAGAGAGTGCACCACAAAGTGTGTCATTATATATTATTGAATGACCGTAGTTCGAATCTGGGCTCGAATGAACTGTTGGTTTGCAGGTAGCTATAATTAGATAGTCTTTTTTAAACGCCAAATAATGCCACTTGATTTTAAATTTTTAAAACTAAACTCAACTATTTATTTTAAATTATATAGAAAAATAAATATTAAAATAACCTTTTTTTCAATAGGACACTTAAGGACATGGTTAATAACGCCATGGTTGGTAAGTTCATTGTTAGTAACAGCATTGCTAATAATCCCATGGTTGGTAACAGTATTGCTAATAACGCCATGGTTAGTGACGTCTCAATTTGAAGAATAAAGAAGAGGTTTACAAACGAGAGAAAGTGAGCCTATATTAGCGGGAAAGGAAACGGGAAAACGACTCCTCAGTTCACCCAACTGAGATTTTAGTCTCGACATTACCGTCAACAACGATATAGTGTATTCTTAACTTGATGTCCAAGACTGCTTGCTTACCAGCATGGTTTCGAGAATTGAATTAAAGCTAAAGCTACAAGCGTAAAAACTATATTTTTTGGGAACTATTCTTGTTCAAGCCTTTATTTTCTTATTACTAAGCTCTTAAATTGAAATTGCCAGTGTTGATAGATATGTGTAGGCCTAACTTAACTAATTCACCGTTCATGGATAAAACTAATTAAATAACAACATTTAATTAAGGAATTAATTGCTTTGAAGTTTTAGTTTGGAAAAATTAGGCCTAAACCATCAATATATTGTGTTACTTTGGCCTGATTTTAATAGCCCTAAGCTTTCTCTCACTACTTGATATCTTTAATTTAATTTAATGTTGAATTCTGTTTATATTTAATTCACAAACCTGAAGGTAGGAACGGTTGGTTTTGTCTTTATTAGAGAAATAAAAGTTTGCATTCCTCTTTCTTTTGAATTAGATAAGTTTATTCTGCCCTTGTGTATCAAAGGGCATTTAATGAATCATTCAAATTTACGATAGTGTGATCGTGACACTACTAAGTCTTTAGACCAGTAAGTGTTATGACACACACATCCATCAGAGATGTTAGCGTACGACCCAAATGGGTGGTAAGACTCGGTGATAAAAAGAAACTGAGCTGTGCCGGATAGATATGTTACACGGTATTCACACTGTGAAAAGTGCCTGAACACCATTCCTCTTCTACAGACCTACTAAACAAACTACCCTAGCGTGCAAGAGAGCCACAAAACCATTACTCTTCTACAGACCTACTAAACCAACTACCCTAGTGTGCAAGAGAGCCACAAAACCATTCCTCTTCTGCAGACCCACTAAACCAACTACCCTAGCGTGCAAGAGAGCCACAAAACCATTCCTCTTCTCCAGACCTACTAAACCAACTACCCTAGCGTGCAAGAGAGCCACAAAACCATTCCTCTTCTGCAGACCTACTAAACCAACTACCCTAGCGTGCAAGAGAGCCACAAAACCATTCCTCTTCTGCAGACCTACTAAACCAACTACCCTAGCGTGCAAGAGAGCCACAAAACCATTCCTCTTCTGCAGACCTACTAAACCAACTACCCTAGCGTGCAAGAGAGCCACAAAACCATTCCTCTTCTGCAGACCTACTAAACCAACTACCCTAGCGTGCAAGAGAGCCACAAAACCATTCCTCTTCTGCAGACCTACTAAACCAACTACCCTAGCGTGCAAGAGAGCCACAAAACCATTCCTCTTCTGCAGACCTACTAAACCAACTACCCTAGCGTGCAAGAGAGCCACAAAACCATTCCTCTTCTGCAGACCTACTAAACCAACTACCCTAGCGTGCAAGAGAGCCACAAAACCATTCCTCTTCTGCAGACCTACTAAACCAACTACCCTAGCGTGCAAGAGAGCCACAAAACCATTCCTCTTCTGCAGACCTACTAAACCAACTACCCTAGCGTGCAAGAGAGCCACAAAACCATTCCTCTTCTGCAGACCTACTAAACCAACTACCCTAGCGTGCAAGAGAGCCACAAAACCATTCCTCTTCTGCAGACCTACTAAACCAACTACCCTAGCGTGCAAGAGAGCCACAAAACCATTCCTCTTCTGCAGACCTACTAAACCAACTACCCTAGCGTGCAAGAGAGCCACAAAACCATTCCTCTTCTGCAGACCTACTAAACCAACTACCCTAGCGTGCAAGAGAGCCACAAAACCATTCCTCTTCTGCAGACCTACTAAACCAACTACCCTAGCGTGCAAGAGAGCCACAAAACCATTCCTCTTCTGCAGACCTACTAAACCAACTACCCTAGCGTGCAAGAGAGCCACAAAACCATTCCTCTTCTGCAGACCTACTAAACCAACTACCCTAGCGTGCAAGAGAGCCACAAAACCATTCCTCTTCTGCAGACCTACTAAACCAACTACCCTAGCGTGCAAGAGAGCCACAAAACCATTCCTCTTCTGCAGACCTACTAAACCAACTACCCTAGCGTGCAAGAGAGCCACAAAACCATTCCTCTTCTGCAGACCTACTAAACCAACTACCCTAGCGTGCAAGAGAGCCACAAAACCATTCCTCTTCTGCAGACCTACTAAACCAACTACCCTAGTGTGCAAGAGAGCCCAAAACCATTCTTCTTCTGCAGACCTACTAAACCAACTACCTTAGCGGGCAAGAGAGCCACAAAACCATTCCTCTTCTGCAGACCTACTAAACCAACTACCCTAGTGTGCAAGAGAGCCCAAAACCATTCCTCTTCTGCAGACCTACTAAACCAACTACGCTAGCGTGCAAGAGAGCCACAATATAATTCTCCCTCTGCTGGTCTATTCCACCCACTACATAGGCATTTAAGATGGTTATCTCTTTAGATAAAATAAACTATATATATTTATATTTTTAAAATTCACTTTATACACATAAACTAGAAAACTAAATTAATACATGACAACACGGCCAGACTGGAGCGAGGGACCGAGCCGGAACAGTGTAGTTTACAGGCGCTAGGCAATATTATTGTGTTTTTTCATTGAGTGCTAGGAAAACTTCTCAATCTAACACGATATTTAGATTTTTTATAATTATCGATTAAAGATCATAAACCATACCTATATATATATATATGTATGTTTGTGTAAAATTGATACGTTAAAATACTTCAATGTTATAATCAAATTAGACCTTTACAAATAAGAATCATCATTAGCGTGGAGAGAGGGTGTGAATACCACAACAATAAATTACTTGTAAAAAACCACCCTCGGTTCACTGAGCAAAGATTCGAACCTTTGCCTCGTCAACAACTATCTAGAGCTATCTGCTAATCATGCGCTCGCTCGCCATTTTGGCCACGCAGTCGCTCAGTCACTCGCTAGCACGCTTGTCAGTCTGGCCGAACCCTTGTAGGGTCCCTACATGATCAGTCAGACTGTCAGTATTAATAAATTAATAATTTATTAATACTGACAGTCTGACTGATTGTGTAGAGGCAGTATTGATAGACTTGTGAAAATACTGACGTGATCCGAATTTTCTGATCGCATCAGTCTCTGTCCTTCAGTACTGCAAGTGGTGGAAGAGGTTGACAGTAGTACCGACATTATGACTGACAGTGTGCGTGCGATCGTCAGTATTTACTTCAGTCTCAGTAGCAAACATAGACTGCCCACGCCTTTTCCTTATCAACCATGTTGTTGCACGCAAGAGCCAAGACTGATAAAAATAATGACGTGAAGACTGACCGTGTAAGGGCTCGTTGTAAATACTGATGCATACTGACTGTCTGACTGATCGTATAGGGGCCCTAATAGGAACTCGAAAGTTAATTGCCTGCGCTTACGAAAGTATGCCACCTACCCCTATCTTGAGGTAGTTCTACTCAGTCCACCTCATTACACCCCATCTCTTTCGGGTCCATTCTAATGTTACCCTCTTGTCTGCCTCTAAGTATTCCCAATGGTCTCTTTCCATTGGGTTTGTCAGTCAGTACTCTGAACAAGGTTTATATTCTCTCATTCGCGCTGCATGTACTGCCCACCGTGATCTGCGAGATTTGATTATCCTAACAATGTCTTGTGATGATTACAGTGTATGTAGCTCATCATTATGTAATCTCCTCCACTCCCCTGTATTTTAATACCTTTTTGAACTAAATATCTTTCTAAGCAACTTGTTTCTGAACACCCTAAATTTGTTTTCGTTATTTGAGGTATAATACCACGTTTAACAACCGGTAAAATTATTGTTTTGTATATTCTGAGTTTTACATTCCTGGACAGCAGGCGAGATATCGACAACTTACTGACTGAGTAGGATAATATCATGCGCTTCCCGACTGTAATATTTACCTAATTTCCAATCCATTATAGTTTTTACTAGTTAAAATTGTTCCTACATAGGTATTTAAACTCATTCACCCTGTCAAATGATATGTTGTTCGCAGTAATCTATAAATTATCATCTCTGTTTTCTGTGTGATCATATACGTAGTCTTTTCACCGTTCACTTCTAAGAATTTCCTTGCTAGCCTTTAATTGTCTGCATTTCTTGCAACATTTTCCTTACTATTGCCCAACAAAGTATCACTAAGATAAATAATACCCTCACTTGTGGGCGCGCGGACTGAGCGTCAAGATCGCAAAGTCTGGTTTTAGGGTTATGGGGAGGCAGCAATTCGAATTCCAGCCTAGTTTAAAGATGTTTTGTATTCTATATAGGGTTCCCCACTCTCCCTTCACGTAAATACTGTCACATTTCTTCTCATTTCTACTTTCCTCGTATCTATACTTTTATTGAAACTGAATGCGAATAGCCCGGACGGGTAACAAGACGCTATGCAGAGTAAAAAATATATATAAATAATTACATTTCGAACAGCTTAAAGAGCACAATGCCATTAATTATTAATAAATTGCATGTTATTCTAATGAAGGCCATTGCTATAATTTAGGCTTTTCAAAGAAGTTCTAGTAATTAGTAGTATTAATATATTTAGCAGGACAGATTTGAACCCTGGTATTTCTTTTAAATGCCACACGGCTCAAGTTTTGCGATGATAGAGTAAAAACATGGTAGGAAATATATTTTATAAAAATCAAACACATTCGTTTCTAGGTCAAGGGTGGTGTCATTACCACATTATATGTGATATTAACCAGCTCCAGTGCCCGTGTGGTCTAAACCCTAAGTCGTCACTGCAGATGACGGGGAGGAGATCGGGGTTTTAATCCCGGTCGGCTCTACTAAGGGTGGTTTTCCCTGATTTATCTTACACTCCCCTCCCCACAAATGTGGGTACACTTCCTTTAAATGTAAATTTCCTAATCCTTAACACATTAGTGTAATTACATAAACGTACAACCCGAACGGACGAGTGGGAAGACTCGCCGCTAATATAATAACTAGTTGTATTTTATAGGTTTGATAATAGTGATTAAAATTGATATCTGCAGATCATATGACTTGGCGTATGCATATATTAAGTAGATACAGGGACTTTTGTAGCCTTAAAGAATTACCTTCCTACTGTGCTCATACATGAGTGCAAGAAGGGCTTAAATTTAAAAAAATACAACCATATTTTTCTTTTAAGTCAACATTGATAACATTTTACCGTAAGATTAGTGTTATTTTGATAATATCTATCAAAAGTAACCGCTCCCGACCACGTGACTTGACGTATACATACTTGGAAGTAGATCTGGTATCCGTCATCCAATGGGAGTGTGTATGTGTGGCTAGCGTTGAGCCCGCACGGAGCCCTGCGCCTCGTGTTGTTGAGCTGAGGTGCCAAGCAGGAGAGACAAGTCAAGGATAACCAGGTGAGACCCCTCTCTAGATTCCTGAGGACGAAGTAGACTTGGGGCCTCGCGAGCAATCCTCCTCCTCCGTGGACCGACCGCGGTGACCTTGACTGCTACACGAGGCTACAATGGATATCATCTCTGAATCCCAGCTATTGGGAAACCGTGTTGTCATTCTCTTGGTCTTGCGTCAGGGCTGTTATAACGTCACCCAACCCACTCTTGCCCCCTCTACCCCCATAAAAAACTCGTCTTTTATCAAAAAAAAGTCCACCTAGAATGAGAGTTAAGCTTGGTATTTTTGTAGTTTTATATAAACAAATTTGTTGTCAAAAGAAATCTAATATTGCTTCAATACAAACATATAATTTTATTTTATTTTATTCATATGGCGATATCACCAGTTCTTGAATATCTATCAAGGGTGCCTTAGCATTTAATAACAACTTTTTACCTTCGGTTAAAAAGTTTGTCTCCTAACAGCGCTATGCTCATGACAGATATTCAAGAACGACTGATATCACCATGCGAAGAAAATTAAACTATATGTTTATACCGAAGAAGTATTTGATTTATTTTAACGAAAAACATTTTTTCTCTAAAAAAAAATGTAAAAATAATGTTCTTTATCCGCTTTCTCTACACTCCCACCTTTAAAAAACCCAATTAAAACTCAGATTTTATATCGCATTTAAAGCAATGTTCTATTGATTTTTGAAAATGGTTAGACTGTTTCTATTTTAATCACTAAAAATATTATATATAGTTCTTTTAATAAATATGTATTTGCATTTTCTTAAAGTATTCAATAAGATTCGATTACTCGAGGTCTATGCTAAGTTTGTTTAGTTAGTTTAGAATTTGTACTAAACAGGCTTAGCATAGATCTAGAGTAAACGAATGTTATTGGATACTCAAAGAAAGTACACATAGCCTACAACGTAAACTTGGGGGGAGAATGGGGGATACAAGACAAATTTTACGAAGCAGCAATATGGCCAAGCACCTGAAAAACCTGATAAAACACAGTGAAATCCATGTGTATAGAAAAAGCAGGGAAAACACAGGAGGTTTAAAAAAAACAATTAAATACAATATTAGAATCCCTCCCTGTACGCGGGGCTGCATTATTGTGGTGTCAGTTCACCGAGTATCGAACGAGAGGGCCAGCCCCTTTTGTAAGCCAAAAACCCAGCTGAACTGTATTTGTTCCTCATCGTCTACGTCGGTCTGTGTCAGTTCCTCGGAGCTACGGAGTTTCTTGTTGTGGCCTCACGTTTGGTGGCTTTGTGCGTTTGTTTGTTATGTTCTGCGGTCGGCATTCCGCACATTTCTCTTGTCTTAGCCTACCTTTTTTAGGGACTGCCATTACTAACAGCGACGACCTTTCCCCGGATATTATTAAAACAAAGCAAACAACCAGACCTCAAACAGTCGACTCCACTTGAGTTTTTCAACAGTACATAGTTCCAGAATGTATCACGAAGACTGGAATGTAATGGAAATACTGGAGCCACTTGTAAACGGCCTCAAGTTTTATCCGTTTATTTGAAAATATAACCTCTTCTTTTTACGAAACTTTGCGCTTGCATTTTTTTTCTCTATACATTGTTACTCTTTATCCTTCCGGGCTGTTAACATATACCTACACACTTTTGCAGTAGGAGAGAAATGTACCCGAATTTACGCGAAGAAAACATGGAAAACTTATCTAGGAAAAAACCCATTTCATAGCTTTCGGACCCCGTTTTGGTGCTCGAATTAGGAGTCGCTATCGCTATAGATTAGAATGCCAATGAGGGGGAGATTGAGGTTCGAACCCTGGTCAGGTATACTGAGGGTGGTTACTCCCAAATGGTTTAACCTCTACCTCCACGCAAAGGCGGTTACACTTTCTTTAAATTCAACCATCCTCATCCCTAGCATATTAGCGTAATTTGTACATATGCGTATAGTCCGAACGGGTAGTAAGATGCGGTGATAAAAGAAAAGTGCACTCGGCTGATATTCGAACTCCAACCTCCCTTTCATTGGCAATCCAGACGAGACGAAACTGACGCCTTTTACTATGTGTGTCCACCGGTATGAGTTATTTTCTTTGTGAATGGCGTGTCGTCTAATATTTCTATAAAGAGTTGACTGGTGAACTTAATTGATGAGAGTCCGGAGTTTGTTCCTGACTGGTTGCACTGGGGATAGTTTTTCCCCCAAGATATTATTGTGATCCTCTTTTCAGGCACATTCTAGGGCTCTTCCTTTAAATTAGTATGCCTTTATTTTAGATTAAGTTGGTATTAACTATTTCAAGTATTAGAGCCTACAAAATAAATCTAAAAAATATATATGTTAAAATGCAGGCAATAGGCTACGACTGATCCGCTAGGGGAATAGGGAAATACCACACTTTACTGAAAAAGTTGAATTTATGAGCTATATCCCCCATTGCATTTATCGTTGGTTATGTTAACGAGTTAATTTCCCGAGTAAGAGGGAACAGCTTGTATTCTAGATTAAATTAAGTAGGCCCTACCACGTTGATACTTATGTCAGAGGATTTGCCTGAATCCTCACGTCGGGATTAGCTATCGTTTCCATTTAATAACGTTAAGATGGGATGGAAGGGATTGTTAATTAAGGTTAGTGTTTTTCGCAGTATTTATAGCTATTTTTTATTGTTTGAAAATCAATTTTCTATTCATTATAAACATAGTCTAATGATGATGTCAACATTTATTAAATATCTGTCAAGGGTGTTCTAGAGTTTGATGATAAATGTTTCTCTTAATTTAAAAAGTTTCTCATCAAATACTAATATGCTCGTGACAGATATTCAAGCACGGTTGAGATAACTATATATTAAAGAAAATTAAACCCTGTTTTTATACTAGTTACATATTTTATTTATTTTGATGAAACTAATTGTCTGAGCTATGAAAACTGAAAAAAAAACCTTACCTTTTCTCGCGTTACCTACACTACTTTCTTAAACTGTAACTTAAAAAAATCAAACCTTTGTGTACTTTTGATTTACAAATTAAATACATAGTACTATTTGAAATACTTTATTAATTAAATTATTTAGGCTACATTACAGACTTTTTTGTTGTTGTAATGTACCATATATGCCTAAGGCATTACGTTGGTGTACTTATTCCTCGGCTTGAATAGGGGTACTAACTATAAATACCCGCATTGTTGGACAGGCAGACAAAGTCATCTGTATCCTCTGGTATGGTTTCTGGGTGAGCTTAGGGCTTAACTCCCAACCGGATGCACTGGAGTTTTTATTTTATAGTTTCCCCCCACCACCACCACCCCCTCCGCGCTAAAGTGAATACATTTCCTCTAAACCCAACTTTCCTCACCCCTAACACATTAGCGTAATATCGTATACTTGGGTATAGCTCTAGCGGGTAACTGGCAAACTGTAGTGTAAACCCCAACTAATAATAATAATAATACATAATTTAAGGGGCTGTCACTCTTTGTGCCATAGTGTTTAGACTGTGCTGCACTACAGACGGCTGCTAACAGGAAGCTCGTGTGCGTGTGACTTGTAAGGTGCCGGTGCGTGGGAGACGCAGGTGCGCGTCCCAGTCGTGCGTGGAAAGCACTCCACGCATCGCTTGGAAGGAAGATTGATTCGACGCGAGGTCGCCGACCGGGACAGGGCAGGGAACGAGGGGACTTTTTATATGGGCACTTAAGAAACCTCGGTCCAGATTAACTAAAGAGTGGAAATACATTCTAGGAGTAAGTATTAACAAATGGCACAGATCTGTTCCTGCGATACGATTTGATAATTGGTTTCGTCATTTTCCTCTGTGATGCGACCTGATTATTGGTTTTGTCAGTTGCTCCTGTGATACAACCTGAT
Organism: Timema shepardi; assembly: GCA_902151425.1. Taxonomy (NCBI): domain Eukaryota; kingdom Metazoa; phylum Arthropoda; class Insecta; order Phasmatodea; family Timematidae; genus Timema; species Timema shepardi. Next base: position 22,374 of record CABFVX010007796.1, read on the forward strand.
TATTGGTTTCGTCAGTTGCTCCTGTGATACAACCTGATTATTGGTGTCGTCAGTTGCTCCTGTGATACAACCTGATTATTGGTTTCGTCAGTTGCTCCTGTGATACAACCTGATTATTGGTTTCGTCCGTTGCTCCTGTGATACAACCTGATTATTGGTGTCGTCCGTTGCTCCTGTGATACAACCTGATTATTGGTGTCGTCAGTTGCTCCTGTGATACAACCTGATTATTGGTGTCGTCAGTTGCTCCTGTGATGTGACCTGATTATTGGTTTCGTCAGCTGCTCCTGTGATACAACCTGATTATTGGTTTCGTCAGTTGCTCCTGTGATACAACCTGATTATTGGTGTCGTCAGTTGCTCCTGTGAATACAACCTGATTATTGGTTTCGTCAGTTGCTCCTGTGATACAACCTGATTATTGGTTTCGTAACTATAGTAGGGGCAAACTGTTAACAAGAACATTGGTGACATCCGTCTGCATCTCTGGTCTAATGTACCACTAAAGTGATGGACTGGATTTTACGGTGACAGGAATGTCGGGATTTGAACTCCAGCATGCAGTAATGAGTTTAAAAAAAGTTTACCACCCTCTCACCACGCAAATACAGGCGTACTTACTCTTAATTATACCTTTCACATTATTACCATCGTAGAGTAGATGTATGGATATCTCTAGTTTATAGTAAAACGCGATGAATTAAAATACACTAATTAATTTAGCCAAAGCATTCTATAGCCATATTTTCATACGAATAGCCATCTGACAGGCCTTATTTTCTACCAGAATCCTATTATATAGTAAGGTTCTGGTAGGATAAAAGGTCTTTCAAAAGTGCCTCTGTATTAAAATCGTGCTAAAGTTACAATCCGCTCATATTTAACACGGATTTAATATCCAGGACAATTCTCGGGAACGGAGCTTCCGCGTATAACGAACCAGACTATACATATTTTATAAGCCCCTCTCTTGATTTTACAATACTAAGCTTACATTATTAATCTTAACTTCAGAATTTGATTACTCTCAATTACTCTTAATGTTCTCATATCAAGTGTATTTAAAATATTATTATTATTAGCACCGCGTCTTACTGCCCGTTCAGTTTATACGCACTTACGCTAATATGTAATGGTAGGGTGATTGTGAGATGAAATGAAGGACCTACAGTTTAACGTGGAATCCGAACCACAGGTGGAGGCCTAGCATTCCACACATTCACAAGTTGTCTTGTCAGAGGTGAAGGAAGAATTTGGTAATCAGATAAATCTGTGCTGGGACCGAGGATTGAACCCTGAACCCCCAGCACAGAAGTCTGACACCTTACCCCCAGACCACCAGGTCACCCCATTAAAATAAATGTATGCGAATAATTATAAATAAAAAGCTATTTTAAAAGTTATTTTTAAAAGTGACATGCCCCTAACGATTGGCGGCTGAGTTAAAATTTATTCTAAACATTACACACAACATTCTAAGTGTTTCAAATTACAACCGACAAACAACAGCCTCTTATTTATGTACAAACAAACTGATTTATTTTATTTTTAAATCACTGGTATTTCATAAACAAAAGAATCAGGCTTTATATTGACTCACCAAATCACCACGATATGATAAATAAAAATTATATTAATAAATTATACCTACATTAATCACTTTTCAATTAGTCTAAATATGTGGAAAACTTAGCCGTGTGGCTTGACGTGGAACAAACAAAAAAGGAAAAAAAAGAACGTCATGGCTTGGCGCATCACTATATGAAAGTAGTTCAGGAAACTTTTTAACTGTCGATTAAGGTTGTTTCTTAGGGTGACCTGGCGGTCTAGGGGTAAGGTGTCAGACTTTTGTGCTTGTGGCTGGGGTTTGATCCCCGGTCCCGGCAAAGATTTATCTGATTACCAAACCCTTCCTTCACCTCTGACAAGACATCTTGTGAATGTGGGGAATGCCAGGCCTCCACCGTGGTTCGGATTCCACGTTAAACTTTAGGTCCTTCATTTCATCTCACAATCCCCCTACCATTACTCATTAGCGTAAGTGCGTACAACCCGAACGGGTAGTAAGACGCGGTGCTAATAATAATAGTAATAATAATAATAAGGCTGTTTCTTAAGCGACCCCACTATAGCCACCCCTGATTCTTGGGCTGAGGCAACCAAGTAACAAGACTAGTTTATGTTTGAATGGAAAATTGTCTCAGCCATTTTATTTTGGTGAAATAATGAAGGCTCCTACGATTGTCATTTGGACCCCATATTACTGATACACAATGGTATTACTGAGAAGTTGAGCGAGTCAGAGTTTTGAGGGTCCTGGTTTCGATTCCTATGTACGGCTGTCATATTAGCAATATACTTAAAATAGGGCTATGCGAGATTCCTAACTTCGGGGTGGAAAAATCGGAAAATTGGTTGTTCTCAAAACTCGGCTGGGAGAAAATACTCCCCCGTATTTTTCATGAAAACATATATATATAGCCCCGTATTTTTCATAAAAACATATAATATATATATATATATATATATATATATATATAAAGTTACACTTTAAAAGGACTCTATATCAAGGTCACATTTGTATTTATTTTTACTAAATATATTAGTTATTTATTACATTTAAATTAACCTTAGCTTTAGTGAAGTAGGCGGACATCTAAACTTCATTCGTTTTTATCTTATAATCAATCACCTTAGAACAAAACTGAGTGCCATTAAATAACATAGCCACATTTCATATTATTGAGGGAAATACTTATCCTTGAATATATTTAAGGCAGGAAAACATATTTTTAGCGCAAAATAATGATATAAATGGCTTTTAAATTTTGAATTATGTACAAAATACATCTTCACTTCACTTATTTGATAAAAGATACGTAATTTACGTAAATGTACAAATTTTCAATAACATATATTTACTTTTGTATCATAAATAATAAAAGTTGGATGTACTAATATTTTTGGAATCCAACAGTTTTTTTTAAAGCTTTATTTAGTAACTAAAAGTAAGAGGCAACCGGGTACACTGGCTCATTTGAGAAATGTGTTTGTTATTCTTATGGAAGAGACTGTGATTCAATTTTATTTATTCAGATTAGTTTGAACATCTTGATGTTTTTCTATGAAAATCGTTACTAAAATTCACGCTATGATCTTTTTAATTTTAAGTTATTTTTTTTCTTTATTCCGGTTCATGCATGTAATCGTTACTTCCCGCCAGAAAATTTCCCGAAGACAAAATGTCATTCTCGAACAGGCCTAATTTAAAACGATTTCTGTAAACAAATGTCATCCGTTACCATTGATCATTCCAACCAATTTATACTTTTTTTAAGTTCACATTGACGGGATTGGTCACGTGTTCAGTGTGTTACTAACCTATTATTAGTATTATCATTGTTGTAGACACTCCACACACAAGTAGGTGTTCATCAGTATGTTGGACCGCACTTGGAGTAGACTTCAAATAGATTCCACAGTGCCAGCTATAGAATCACGTGAACAATACATCTCTACTACATCGGGATTAGAATTAAAGACACTCAGAGGTGATTGTTCGTTGACTGAAGCTCAACCTCTCAACGAACTTCACAGTGCCTGAAACCTGTCATTAGCTGGTCCTGTAATCGACCTTCACAAGTAGCTTTAGTATTTATATCGCGGAGATTTTATCAGCATTCCATGTTAACGTATTATTGGTTAAGTAGACCCGACCGGATTTTGAACCTTAATCTCCCCGTCACACACAGGCCAGTCAAGCACGAGAGTGATGCATTCGATCATTTATTTTACCACTGAAACGGGTAATTAAATAATTAATTTGTATTTGTGTTCAATTTTTTGTACTCGAATTCACCAATTCCGTGTTTGCTCTATATAAATATAATATGTCATTCATTTTGGCATTTAGTTCCTAAGTCATGTTTTATTGCCAGAAAACACCCTTGTTCATTCCTCCCCTTCCTGTTTTTCAATACCACATATTCAGAAACAATTTCCTGATCCATCAATTCTTTTTTTTTTTAACTTGGCAACGTGCCATGTGACGCTGTAGTATACGCCATCGACGACAGCAAAAGTGTCGTCGCAACTTTTTAACCATATTCTCTCTTGTTGCCATCTTTTGTTGAAGATGGCACTGCGAGGGAGTTTCTAGTAGAATACCCTTGTCATTACGAGCACTCGTGGTGTCACCATTAATTAGGTATGATGTCATGATTTACAATAAGATACTTACTCCTAGGTTAACTTCCTTGCCATTAATGTTGTGGCGTTGATGAGTGAATGGATCGATCAGATACTGTTGCTTGGACGTGGCATGACAAAATTGCATAGCGTAAAGGGCCTTGTTATTTAATTTCACACGAAATAAATTTATCCAGAGAGAGAACTGGAAGTCAAGGAATAGCTCTACATAGTTTCATCGACTGGAAAAAGGTGTTCATTGAAGTTAAATAAAAGAAACTGATGGAAATATTCAATAAGATTGGCATCAACTGTAGGGACAATACTAATTGAAAACCCCTACCCTGGGACATTGAGTAAAGGTGAATCTGAATGATGGAGAGATCAACAGCGTATAGTTAGGAAGAGGAATGATGCGGGGATGTTGTTTTGTCACCCAGTCTGTTCAATTTGTGTGGAGAGTGGCTAGTCAGTGAGGTCCTAAAGGGACGTGGCAATTTCAGGATAGGAGGACGCGTCATCAACACCATAAAATACTTAGATGATCTATCATTAATGGCCAAAAATAAAGAGGAGTTGCAGGAAACTGGCTGGTGGAGATAGGGAAAAGACTGAAAAGTCATAAGTGATGGGGATTTTAAAAAATGAAGAGTCTCTGAAAATAAAAATAGGAAACCGGGTGTTGAAAGACATAGAGCTGTTCAAATATCTGGGAAGTTTGCTGATAAAGCATGCCTACTGCACCAAGTAGATTAGGTCGAGGATTGCCATGGCCAAGGGGGATTTCGGCAAGAAGAGGTTACTGCTGCAAGTCGAGTTTATAACCGAGAAAGAAACTGATAAAATTCTACATTTGGAGCATCGCGATGTATGTAGCAGAAACTTGGACTCTTAAGAAGATGGAAGGAAAAGCTTGGAGTGGTTTAAAATGTGGTGATAAGAGAAGACTAGATAATTAGGTGGACAGAATGGGTGATAATGGAAGAAGTCCTAGTAAGAATGGGTAAAAAGAAAACCATTTTCGATTAGTCAGTACAAATCAAACTGGATCTGATGCATTCTTAGGGGGAAGTTTTCTGCACGACGTCATAAAAGGAAAGGTTGAGGGAAAGATGATCTTAGGATGAAGGAAGATTCAAATATTGGATGTATTGAAGGAAAGAAGAAAATTCTGGGAGCTGAAGGAGGCAGAGGACAGGGTGCATTGGCACTTTTAGTTCACTGATGAAAGTAATTGGCCTATCGTAAGACAGGACATCCAATAATAGAAATAGTTTCCTAAAAAGGACAATGAGTCTAAAATATATCAAATTGGGTAGAAAAGTTGAACAAGACAAGGAATGCTAAATAGATAAATATAAATTGATGAAAGAAAGAAAAATGAAGGATACATAAGGGATAGAATTACGATTTCAATCAATTTCAGTCTTTTTTTATGCTCATTTAAAATAAATCTTGAAAAGTATGTATGTTTCTTTAAAAAATATAACCTACCTTTATTTACCTGGGCAGACATAGTCTGTAAAGTTTAAGCTAAAATTCTTTCCCAAGAACTCGTTTGGTGGACTAAACAAAAATAAACCAAAATAGATGTATTAGAATAACTTTACGTATCACGAAGAAAAGTGAAACATCGGAGATAATCTAGGCGCCTGTGTTTTGGATTGGTCACATGACAAGTGACGGTGTAGTTTATTGGATAAGTAACGCAATCTTGTCAGATATCTAAGCTGAAGAGGTAAATGCGTCTCAGAGAACCCCTTTGAACAATCATCAGTGTTTAGTAAACTGTCAGGAATATGTATCTTAGAGACACAGTACTAGGCTACCATCCTAGTGATGTAAGCTGTGCGATAGATCTCTCTCAGAGACACAGAAATATCATCCTAGTGATGTAAGCTGCGAG
>CABFVX010007797.1:0-28465 GCA_902151425.1 Timema shepardi
CATGTGTCTGCATTGTACACTGGTTAATAGCGCTCTCCCGTGAGACCTCTATTTAATAAATTACCAACATTCTGTCATCGCCCTTCGCTGTTTCCCAAGTTTTACAGCCATATTTATTGGTAGTAGATAGCTAAAGTATGCTTGCTCCCTTGGGTCTTCTTGGGACCAGTTTTAATATTAATAATTCTATGAGACTATTGTTATACACATTACCACTGTCCATTTTGTGCCCTTTCTCCTGGCCCATAATGTTGCTGTTATTGATGTTGACTGCAATATATTTAAAGTTATATAATTGCCAGAAGGATAGCTGAATCCCAGTTAATTCTAGACATTCACATGTATTTGGTTTTCTCTCGGTTAACAATAATTCCCCCCTTGATGAGCTTCATACCACCATTATATTTTACATTTCTTTTGATCTTCACAAAAGTAAAGTTGAACAGAGTCGGTGATAGGGAAAAGGCATGACCTGGCTTCAAAAGTTGTTGAAAGTTCAACTGTAAAATGAACTTTGTGAACAGTGCTGTTTGTATTAAGTTCCCATGGTTTCGTGGTCTGATAATAATTGGTGTTAGTGATTCCCACAGCCATTCTTTATTCACTCTCTCATGAGAGAGACTAAAATCTACAATCAACACAAGCAATTGTAGATGTCCTTTTAGATTCATAATGAGTCTTATGGTGGATGTTTGGCTCAGTTTATTTGTACGTTTTGAATCCACATTGATAATCAACAATGATATCTGTAATATTGATATAAACTATCTTCAAAACTTACGATGACAGGATATTAATTATAGTAAACGTCAGGAATAGATATGCCTCTGAAGTTTCTAGTTTTAATTTTAGCTCCCTTTTTAAGGATGGAGACTCGTCTCTATGGCGTAGTCAGTCAACGCGCTGGTTTCATGTTGAGCTAGACTCCCGAGGACGGTTGATCGAGGTTCAAATCTCGCTCGGGTAAACTGGTGGGGGCATTGCTGGTACAATACAAACTATCTGGTCCTGTAGTTTGCTTACCAATTTAGGCGTTCAAGCCTCCAACAAATAGTTTGCTATATTGTCTTGTTGGAGAGTCATGAGCTGTATATATTTTTTAATCTCCATAGAACTTGTCTTTAGATCTTAAATGTTTACTGACACCCTAGTACACAGATCTATTTAATTCGATTTAATTTTATACAAGTAAGTTATATATTTACAATAATATATCATAGTCAATGGGACCTTCTAATCCTCGAGTTAATCGAATCCCTAGAACCATTAAGGACACTCGATATTCGAAGATTTGAGAAAATTTTGATTCAATACTCAAATCCTTAAAAAAAAAAAAAATTTACATTTGAAAATTTTTAGAGCTCTAGGGGTGGAGACAAACACGTCGGTTTTGACCGGTGAATGTTAAGACACATTGGACAGCATGAGTGACCACACACGCCAGTATGTGGCGGTCGGTTTAGTTGCCAGTCGCTGTCGGTGCGCAGCTGGTCTCACCTTGAGGATGTTGCAGTGCTTAGAATAATCTTCATACGTCAGATTCTCTTCATATTTACACATGTTTAAAGAGCTACCCCCACTACTTTTTAAAACCGAGTGAGCCCTGTGTTCAACGTTAGAGGCCTCAAAAGGTGACAACCCCTTAAGGAGGTAGGACCTATATCGCTCTTCACAGCAAGATACTTTATTTTCTCCGCTATTTTACTCAAACCTGCTGACACATTTTAAAACTCTTTCACCAAAGCAAGTGAGAAGTTTATATTCTTTCAAACTTCCACAATCTCGATTTTATTTTATTTTATTGTGTGACAATACCATACACTTATCAGACTTGTCAGAAGTTAAATTGTGTTACTGTAGTCGAATACCAAACCAAGTGACCAAGAAATATCCAGTAGACAGTTGAATATGTATTAAATATAATAAAGGGGTAAAAAAAAACCCTGCCAAAATGTACAATGCTGTTGGCGTATAATCCAGACAGGTAGTGATACGCAGTGCTAAAAAAAATACAGCGATGTATCCAACATAATTAGAGGGAGGGATGTGCGAATTATAATTAACACACTTTTATTTGGCTCCACAACCCCTCGGTCCTGGCACAGATTTATCTGATTCCTCCACCTCTGGCAAGACGTGTATTAATCACAACTTGTGAATGTGGGGAATGCCAGGCCTCCACCGTGGTTCGGATCACACGTTAAACTGTAGGTCCTTCATTTTATCTCACAATCACCCTACCATTACACATTAGCGTAAGTGCGTAAAACCCGAATGGGTAGTAAGACGCTGTGCTAATAATAATAATAATAATAATACAATTTGAAACTTTTAAAACTGTTTTTTGGAAACATCTCAATTCTGTTTCAAAAAACAGAACATAATACTTTCTTTCGGAACCAACAACACATTAAAAAGCATTCCAACAACTATAATCTCAACTCCACAAATTAATCAATTTTCCAAAAGTGGTATCTACAAGTTGACACGTGGGTGTAACGCTGTACACATTGGCAGGACCGGAAGAAGCCTTTAACTCGATACGCTGAACACATTAGTGATTTTAAATACTATATATGATGTCAATCAAAATCCGCAGAACATCTAAAACTTTCCGGACATCAACCAACACCAATCAATAAATGTATGCTACTTTTACAAACCTCTTCGAAAGGCTTCAAAATGGACAGAAATTATTTACAACGACAACATTTCGAATGCGCAAACATATTTTGAATATCAGTCCCTCATTGAAACAATTAGAAAGCTGCCTCAACATGTCAAATTAAAAAAATAATCCCTTTTCAAACAACATTTGCTATCCCTCCATCCTAACTTAAATTAATTCGAACCATAATCAAGAATATTAACACTGTAAATTCATCTGCTTCATCTTATAATATTATTACAATAATATCTCTCTCTCGATTTACTCATCATATAAAACACTCTATGTCACATTAGCAATACTACTATTATTATTATTAGCACCGCGTCTTACTACCCGCACTTACGCTAATGTGTAATGGTAGGGTGATTGTGAGATGAAATGGAGGACCTACAGTTTAACGTGGAATCCGAACCACGGTGGAGGCCTGGCATTCCCCACATTCACAAGATGTCTTGTCAGAGGTGAAGGAAGGGTTTGGTAATCAGATAAATCTGTGCCGGGACCGAGGATTGAACCCCGGACCCCCAGCAACGAAGTCCGACACCTTACCCCTAGACCATCAGGCCACCCAGCAATACTATCAATTTTATCAATTGTTTAATTTTATTTATTCTTATTGGTAACTTTATACATATTGTTGATCATCTCACTAAAAAAAATTCTTATAAAACTGTAAAATTTCATAAACGTTTCAAAAGTATCAATTGAAATCAATCTTCTTTAATACAAATAGGGTATTTATAAGCTTGTTAATTTAAATGATTATCTATTTAATATTTCGTATATTACATTATAATTTCTCTTAACTATCTCAATTTCTAGTGTTTAATTTTTAAATTAATAATTTTATTACATATTTTTTATACAATAATTTGAAATAACATTGGTTGTCCTCAGACTTGAAGGTGGTGAAATATCGCCGTAACATGTCGTCGTCATAGAAGAAAAACTAAAACCTATATAAAATAAGGAGAAGGAAGTAACAATAATAAACAAGAACATATTACCTTACTATTAATTATTATTACTCCACACCAAATAAACATGAACATTATTAGAAATAACATGTAATGCTAAATCTAAAACCTGTTAATTATTCCTATAAACCTGTGTACTCTGACAGTTTAGTTGAGCTTAATCAGTGCATATGTTATTTTATTTTTAATATTTAAAACCTTGAATATTCCGTGTGCCTTTTTCTACTTGTTTGGTCAGCAACGTATTCCTATATTCTTAAAAGAACTGATGGTTCACACGGGGACCCCCAGGTCGGTCGTGCCGGAGTTACGATATCTTCCGTCGTAAGCTTATCGACAACGACAGCCCCAAATAGAGTTGAAATGAAGCCAAGTCACCCAGTCTCAGGACACGACAAACCGGGGGACGTGCTAGGTGCACATTTGTCCAATATTGACTTCTTCACTGAATGTTGGGAACTAGGAAGCTTAGATCACTGGAAGCTAGGAGTAAAACTACTAAGAATGATGGCAGCCTCAGATTGAATTTCTTATAATTAAAGCTATAATTAGAGGCAATATAAACTTAACAGTGTTGCGTCTAACCTACGCTTGATTTTCCTAATTGGGGATCTTCTGGACGGAAACCACGTCACACTGTTGTACCCATGCTGGTTAAGAGTCCGTCTCACTCCGCGGATAGCGCGTAATTTAGGTAATACTGCTCGAGCCAGACGTCACAGCACTGTATCTGTAATATTCAATACAAAACAGGGGAACCTTTCTATAGTTATTTCTGAAAATATTCAATAAAGTTGAAAAATAATTACTTAAAAAAAATCACTCATCCCAATTTGTCTGTTGTAAAGTGAAGAATGAAGACAACAGTATTTTGATGGGATTTTTGGGGGGTGTCACTCTTTTGGTCTAGTGGTTTTCTGTATTCTGAAATACAAACAAAGCAGAGACCGGTCGGCCGCCTCTACCTGAAGTTTTGGGTTCTCAAAGTGTTTGAATAAAGGCTACATCGAATAAGCTTTGTTCCTATATATAATACACTCTACTTAGAAAACTGCTTTATTCTTCCAGTAAATTGAAACGGTTTTAAATCTGCGTTTAATGAAAACATAATTATGTTATGCCTTATGCTTATTTCTCTAGATTTTTAAAATCAATTGGAAATTTATTCATACACGTTATACCTAGAGGCTGTAAATTGATCAAAATATGATAAATACTAGTCTCCCAACGGGAATTAAACAATTAGCTTAGTGAGAGGACGCGCTAAGTGTTCGGCTCCATTGTCTAGAGCAGGGGTTCCCAAACCGTGGTACGTACACTTCTTCCAGCTGGTACGCCGTGAGAAGCCAAACAAAACAAGCAAATTCACGTTGTAAAAATATAATGTATCATCAAATACCATAAATATATTACGACCAAGTCAAAAAAAAAAGGAAAAGAGATTTAAACAGTTGTTGGAGGGGTAAATATAAGTGTTTTTTTATATCTTTGAGACCGGTGACCTATTATCCGTATTGATTGAGTAGAAATGTTAAATAATGATACATAAAAACTGTTAATCAATAAATAGTGTCGTGTCATTATATTCCTGGGAGCCATTAAAATGTACCTAAATATTAAATATTCAGCACGATCTTGGTGGCACTCCAAAATACGGAAATTGTTTGGGTGTTACGCCATTCAACAAGTTCGGGGACCAACGACTCTAGAGTTTAGATAAATGCGTACAAATAAAAGTATAGCCTCTGTTAATATATTCATCATTTGATAAAAGTACATAATATATTCAGGAGCTACTCTCAAAACGGTGTGAGCCAAGCACGTAGGTATGATTTAATGTTTTAATCTGGGAGGGTATTTGGTTGGGAAGAGATTTTTAGGGGTAACTAACTACCCTCCACCAATAGAACTACCATTGGAAGACTTTGTACGTTAAACACCTCTCGGACTGATTTAAAAGTTTTTATTGTAGCTTTGGACCTGGGTTAAGTCTTCCCCCATTGTATAAAAAATACACATTTTGTCATAGCTTTTATTAGAAAGCGTTTCTGTTGAACACATTTTGGAGAGACGCGCTCTAGTTGAAGTTGAATAACGCGTTGGTTTTTTATTGCACTAGATTACAAGAAAATACCACAATAAATTAGAAATCTCCACGAATCACCATACGGGGGCTTGATGGAGAAGCTCATTAAGTCAAAATTACTTTTTTTTCGAAAATCATAAATCCAATTTAAAATATATTTTTTTCATAATAATCTGGGAATACCTTAAAACACTAAGTGTCAACAATTTTTTTCATACTCTATTTAGTCCAGTCAATCAGTGCTCGAAATGGGTTCTACCTGGAAAGTTTTGGAGAAGTTCTGATTTTTGGTTCATTTATATTTTTCGGTGTGCTAATTAAGAATTTCCACTTTGCCACCTCGAAAATTTTCGGTAAATATTAAAAAAATGCAAAAAACAACAAAAAATCTTGACTATTTTTGGTTGTTTTCTTATAACATGAAAACTATGCACTTTTATAGAAAAATCGCTATACACAAAAATAAACTAGAGAAAATTCCCTACAATTTAACATTGCATGTTTTATTTTGCCAGACGAATAGTTAAGGCACAAACGCGCGTTGAAACTATTTGAATAAGTGACAACGCTCAGTGTTCATCATTCAAGCGCAACCTGCTTCTTTCTCGTGATGAAGCTCTATTTTGACGATATTCTTATTAAGAACTAGTAATATGTGAATATCTTATAGTTTTCATTGTCATACCTAGTACCTTGGTGTTTATAGGTATAGGGCTATAACGTATACTCGTGTTGATACATGTGGTTTTTATTAACATAGGTACTGTTACAGTGACAAACTAAAAACAGTCGTGATAAAAAAATGTGTAGGAATACAATATGCAAGGGAAATATGTAGGGATAATAATAATAACAATAATATCAAAATCGTCTGGGCCGCTTTGTTGCTGAAGGTCCAGGCTGACCGATGTCTTTGTCCTCTTCCTTCAGAGCCTTTCGTTCATCTAGAAAATAAGTAAAGTAAAGAAGTAAAAAATTGTTATGTTAGTTCAACATGAGTGTATCAAGGTATGACTAAGGTGTAAAACCATCGAAAGTGGGTTATTAAAGAATGCATAGCTGTGTTCGTAAATGTATTAATCAAAATACCTTCTGATGGATCCGCTTCAAGTTCTTGGCCCGGGTCTTGAATTCCTTGGACGTCAGGATCGTCCACATCTTCATCCTCGTCCATATCAGCTTTCTCCAAGTTGTCGCAGGTTCCTTCACAGTTTAAACAAATTTTCGAACAATATAGGCCTGCCTTTCTACAGCCACAATTCCCTTGGCAGCCTTTCTTACATTTGCATGAAATGTGATTTAATATAGCTTCTGGGGCAAGGGGCTGCAGGGTGGTGACTGGCATGAGGCCGTTCTTAGATGTTTTACACCCCCATTGTTCGGGTCTTTTTTCATGACCAAGCCATTGTTGAACCTGATGGAACACCCGTAGCGAATGTTGTCTTGCTGCAGCTTCAGTAGGGGGTAGTGAGGCAATGTTGGCTGTGGTCTTGTATGCAGACATTACATAGTGCCTGTACCTCATCTTATTTATTGAAGCTACTTTTTTCCCACCAACACCGTACAATGCAATAAGGAAACGTTCACCCGCATCGACAACTGCCTCTTTATCAGCTTCAGGGTTTTTAAACACCTGAACAATGTTAATCAGATCAGGATTCTTCTTCAAAGTATGAAGAAATTTCATCTTACCCTGATTGAACAAAGCTGATGTTGTGTCACACCCACTCATGGCATGTAAAAACAATATGTGCTCGGCAACTGCTTTGTCAACTGCACTTAGAGGATGATATAGTGTCTGAGGGACTTTGCCTTTTCCTGGCTTAAGTAAGTGAACGTTAGGAGAAGTACAGATACCTGTCAAGATGACTATAAGATCTACATAGGGAGGGGAGCGGGAGAAAGAGAGAGATCGCGCGACAGAGAGACGGATACGAGGCGAGGGAAACATATACAAACTATTTCAGCGCGCACTTACGCCTAAACTATTTGTCTGAAAAAAAACTATACAAAGCTAAATAGTGGGAAATTTTCTCTAGTTTAATTTTTTATACGGTACATTTTCTGTAAGAGTGCATATTTTTCACGCTATAAGCAAAAAACAAAAAATTGTCAAGTTTTTTTGTTGTTTTTTGAATTTTTTTCATGTTTCCCGAAATGTTTTGAGGTGGCAAAGTGGAAATTCATAATCAGCACCCCGAAAAACATTAAGGAACCAAAAATCAGGACTTCTCCAAAACTTTCTACGTAAAAATACCAGATTACTGGACTTGACTTAGTGAGTTTTCACTGATAAGAAAATATATTATTAAAGGTTGACTTAGTGAAATTTTCCTGACTAGAAATATTTGTTATAGAAGGTTTATTGAGTGACGGTCATTATTTTATAATCATGATAACTACTGGTTGAACTATTTATTTTAATAATTATTCAAATGCATTTGTTTTTAAAGGTCTTGAATCATAACTCAAGCTTTATTACTGATTTGAACAATTTATATCCACTTTAAAATACATTTCAATGTTTACTTATTCAAATGTCAATTAAATGGCATTGAAATTGGAGTACAATTAGAAAACCAACAAAAGGAACATAATTTCTATCGTGTTCATTACATAAAATCTGTTTGTTGAATTTCAAAGGAATTTTGACAATCTTTCAATTAGAAAATAAATAATATTATATTAATTAATCACTTTAAAAAACACTCTCTTATGGTACTTGACATAATGCCTACTATTTTAAATGTCAAAATAGGAAAGAAAATTAATTTGACTTACAGTTAAAACTTGTTTCTGTTCCTCATTGATCTCGCTGTTCTAAAAAGTGTCAGACTATCAAGAGGTGAATATATTGGAACATACTTTTTGGAGTTTTCTATTGCACTATGAACTGAGTCCACCTGACCACCTCCATGTATGAGTGGCCACGCCCCATAAATATTATGTCTATATGTGTGTTCTGTACAACGGCACATATATTGTTGTAGCAAGCATGAACCTATTTCCGAGATTCCTCTTTTTCCGTCTAGTTCTGTACATGCATTATAAGGGGAAGCCGATTCATAGATGGTTAAATTATATACGTCAGAAATAAACAAAAGAAATAGACTAAGAAGTAAGAACATATTATTTCCTAACTATTGTTGTCATTGATAATGTCGAATGAGCAAGTGTTTACAGGATAGATTTAACTAACCAACTGTGTAGTTAGTAAGATTTTTTATCATCTTTTAAATTATTGATCAAAACAATGATAATGAAAACTCACTAAGTCAGGTGACATGACTTAGTGAGATTTTCTTGACAATAAAATGTTTCTGTTGACCTGGTGAGAGTAAGGGAATATTTCATTGTTAGTTCAAATGACAACAAATGGCTTAGTGAGTTGTTCCAAAATGTAAGGCAATTATTTACCTTTATAATGGTACCAAAATCTAAAAACATGAAAAAAATAACTTCGTGAGTTTTTCCAGCAAGCCCACGATATTAGAGGTAATATAATATATAAAATGAAAATAAAATATTATTTGAGTTTCATTTTATATATTTTTACATATTTGGACATGTTTATATATTTCAAGTGATTTTACATAAAGCTACCTACTTTGTGATTATTTAATTTTTTTTATTAATAATTATTGCAAATTTGTTTAGTTTTTAAACATTGTTTGATTTGGTTTTGCATGCATAACTCAGCTTAAAGGAAGTTTTTCATTAACTATTGAAAAGGGTACAATCCAACTCAGCTAGTCAAGTGTTTTTCCATTAAGTACAGGCCTTCTCTTCTCACAATGAACCTTTTGATGCATTTTTAAAATAATTTAGCAAACAGATAAGTAATTTTTGTCTGGAACCTCCCTCCATTCCAACACACTAGTCCAACGACTAAATTCTTATCTTGTAATATCTCCCAGTGATTCTAGCTACATATGAGCGGTTGAAAGTGAAAGTCTACCAATAAGCTACCATAAGATATTTTATTTTGTTCACCATGACACCAGGTGAGTCTCACTGAATACAAAATTAAAATAATGGGCTGGTATCAACGACTCCTTCACAACCGACAGTAAAGATGACATGACTTAGTGAGATTTTCTTGACAATAAAATGTTTCTGTTGACCTGGTGAGAGTAAGGGAATATTTCATTGTTAGTTCAAATGACAACAAATGGCTTAGTGAGTTGTTCCAAAATGTAAGGCAATTATTTACCTTTATAATGGTACCAAAATCTAAAAACATGAAAAAAATAACTTCGTGAGTTTTTCCAGCAAGCCCACGATATTAGAGGTAATATAATATATAAAATGAAAATAAAATATTATTTGAGTTTCATTTTATATATTTTTACATATTTGGACATGTTTATATATTTCAAGTGATTTTACATAAAGCTACCTACTTTGTGATTATTTAATTTTTTTTATTAATAATTATTGCAAATTTGTTTAGTTTTTAAACATTGTTTGATTTGGTTTTGCATGCATAACTCAGCTTAAAGGAAGTTTTTCATTAACTATTGAAAAGGGTACAATCCAACTCAGCTAGTCAAGTGTTTTTCCATTAAGTACAGGCCTTCTCTTCTCACAATGAACCTTTTGATGCATTTTTAAAATAATTTAGCAAACAGATAAGTAATTTTTGTCTGGAACCTCCCTCCATTCCAACACACTAGTCCAACGACTAAATTCTTATCTTGTAATATCTCCCAGTGATTCTAGCTACATATGAGCGGTTGAAAGTGAAAGTCTACCAATAAGCTACCATAAGATATTTTATTTTGTTCACCATGACACCAGGTGAGTCTCACTGAATACAAAATTAAAATAATGGGCTGGTATCAACGACTCCTTCACAACCGACAGTAAAGTTATACTGTGTCAAGCTTGCAACCAAAATAAAGGACGTCCCAATAAAATCACAATTGGAGCGACATGTGCGGCGCACACTTCGTACGAAAAAAAAATCTGAGCTATTCTAAGAATCCTTAAAAAAACAAAGATGCAGGTGCCTTCCTTCCAGCTAAAGAAAATAATTCTTGAAGGACTTGTACAGTGCAATGATCACTGCGAACATCCCATGTTTTGTATTCCAAGGGCCTGAATTCGCATCCTTCTTGTGACACCAATGAAAGCGACAAATTCCTGATCAATCAATACCCAGAAAGAATTACTGTATCTGCATATATATTATGAATAAACAATGGAGAGGATAATAAACTACATGGGCAATGCCCTCATATGGGTCGCTGTGGATGAAATCACGCTTGTTTAGAGTAATTTTGTTGTGGACCTTGTGGTAGGTAAGCTAGATCCTAAGGATATTTTATTTACTGAGAAGTGCTGGAACATCATGTTGTAATATTCGTGAATGATGAATCGAACGTGTGTGGCCTGGGTGAGCTCACGTAGAGAAGGTCCTGGTGCTATATTTGGATGCCACGGCGTATATAATGAAAATCGCAAGTTCTTGAAGTTGTTATATTCTGATATTATCCATCTTACAAGTTTGGCTCGTGGACTACATCGTGTTGTGGAATACATTAGAGCCCAGTTATTCCAAATGAATAGATTAATTTCTGTGACAATAAAACAAACCTATATGTGTAAGTCCCACATCGAGTCAGAACTTACTAACTCTTGTTTGATGTGCCGTTGCGTCTACAATTAGTTCTAACAAGCTGAGGAACATGGATAGAACATCCAAGTTCTACTCTGAACAACTTGGAGTTGTGACTTTTACTGCACGAACATAAATATCTAGTAGCCATTACAATAAAACACATTTTTAATATATTACAATATAATACATTTTTAATCAATAATTGTATTTTAGCAACAGTTTCTAAAATAAAGAATAAAAATTTGTATAATTACTTTGTTTCCAAAATCTTTGGCTACTTTTTTGAATATTTTGTGCATTCAAAATATATTCTTGATTTTCTTTATTTTCATTGCTCTAGTGTGCTTAGGATCTATTGGCTCTGAAAACATGCAATTTTAATAAAATCTAGTTAATTTTGATTCCATATAAATTTCCAAAAATTATCATCTTTTTCTAAACTTTCGACTACCATACATTTTTTTGTCCATACGACATGTAAACAGTATTTTCGTTGGGGGATGTGAAGATAATAATAATAATATTAATGAAAAGAGGCTAATTAGATCCCATTCATGACGTGCAGTGTCCATTTAATATTAGTAGTCACACTAAGTTAATCAAAGAAATAGAAAAGGGTGAGAGAGAACGTTGTGATCAAAACTTATTCCAGCGAGGGGGAGGGAGTTGTTACGATCTCAGTATTTGAATATGTAAAGTTGAATTCATTTAATAATTTTAAAATTGTAAAAGCTTGGCTTTGGCGTGAAAACGAAAATTTATTTTGTAATGTCTTGCATTGAAGGGACTTGTATTCAGCGCTGATACAAGTCAGGTTTAGTTGAGGTAATTGGGTGTGTGATGTATACACTTCCTTATTTAAGAGACGAACCCGGTATTCTCAGGACGGATGTTGTTGAGACAGGCTGTATGCAAATAGTAAATTCTTTGAGACACATGGGGAAAAAACAAAAAATGTTGAAAGTCCTTGCTGGAACTACCAATATTTTTATTATCAATGAATATTATTGAGTTCTACCAGCACCCGTATAGTCATTTTACAGTAAATAGGTAAACATTTTTGGGCTCTTCAAAATATTTTACGTCCTTTAAAAATACAGGCTTCACGCCCTTTTGGAAGCCCATTCCAACCTTGGTCTACTTAGCGAATAGCATATATTTTCCGAACAATTCGAAAGGCTATGTTGACCCCCAAAATTGAATTACTATTGAAACATAAATTTAATTGTGTTTTTTTTAGAAAAATATTCAATCTTCAATACAAAATCAATGTAAATAATTTAATACTTTGTGTGTTGAGAGTCAACATAAGGTGCATCAACTTGCGCAACATTCAAATTTAATCCAATTTTGGTATTGAATATTATTTTACCACAGCTATGCTTTTATCGTTTTTTTATTATTTTTACATTTATTTGAAGTAGTTTATCACATTTAACGTAATACATTTCTCTTTCTATTTTAACTGACACTTTAGCTATGTCGATAGCACTTGTGCTTACTATGCTAAGGGTGTCTGTTTCGATAACAGGTAGAGTCGCTAATTTAACTTTAGTAAACTGTTATATATGTCATAGTTAAGAGCTAGTTTGTAAGTCATGTGCGGATATAATCCATGTTTCATAAATTGCACGTTAAAAATCCCCATTGAAAAAAAAATTAAATTATATATTTTATGAAATAATATTGATGTAGGTTCGCTTTCTACCTTGCAAAGTTTTTTTAAGACTAAAAAAAAAATACATTTGAAATATTCTAACTGGTCCTTTGGACAAGTTTCAATGCCATTAGTTTTGTCCTGTCAAGTGAACAATAGGATTACTGCCAACTGAGTCTCGGGTTCTACCGAGAAACTTCACCTCTCTCTTGGCCCGAGTAGGTGTGGTGGGGGTTTCCACCCCTATCTTGTAATAAACCTACACTTATGTAACTACTGACCGATTTTACTTGACCCTACACAAGAGGCTTTTGCTACAACAATTAAAACTTACGTTGGAGTTTACTGGGACCCTTTGACGAGGCTTGTGCTATACTAATTAAAACTTCCGTTGGAGTTTGCTGGGACCCTTTGATGAGGCTTGTGCTATACTAATTAAGACTTTCGTTGGAGTTTGCTGGGACCCTACATACGAGGCTTTTGCTACAACAATTAAAACTTACGTTGGAGTTTGCTGGGACCCTTTGACGAGGCTTATGCTATACCATTTAAAACTTACGTTGGAGTTTGATGGGACCCTACACACGAAGTGTTTGTTTTATCAGTTAAAGCTTACATTACAGCGTGGTGCGGGAAAATACTGTCATAAATCAATTCAGTTTATTCCAGGGGACAACGAGGTAAGATTGAGTGGTTGAGTCAAGTGCGAGGATACGACCATTCATAGCCTCGAATTTTTCTATCGGGAGTTGAAGAACAGTTCACTGTCGTGTCAAGACAAGTTGTCGGTTATCTTACATTCCCTTTGTGAAAACCGAGAAATATGTGTTCATACGTGACTAAGACATCAGTTAGGGTGCCCCAGAAGTACGTTTTACAAATACACTAGAAACTCCTGTATCATGTATGTCTGGGGATTGTTAGGTATCATTAACAACATCTTGCACTAGTTTGGGGGTAAACACTCAACTCATTTATTGGTAGTTTAGTGATGACTAATTTTTCAAAAACAGGAAATATTTAAAAAATGGTCTTAATGATTTGGTTCCTAATGGGTATTTTGGGAGTGTTTGGAACTACAAATAATCCTATGTACTTGGTTTTGGGTAAAAATTCGATAAAGGGTTGCTTACTGATGAGGGATTTTTGAAAATTCAAATTGTTTTGAAAAGCCTCTAATGATTTTGTTTAAAATTTATATCTGAGGAGTGTTCGACATGAACTTGACAAATAAAGCTGTATACTTGTTTTGGAGGGAAACTTAAGTTATGGGTAGTTTAATGATGACGTCTCATTAATTTGAATAATATATTAAAAAATGGCTTCAGAGATTTTGTTCAAAATAGGTATATAATAAGTTGTTTGCCTTATAAATAGTTCAATAGATTTGTTTTTCTAAATATTTAAAAAAAATGATAATATTTAACAAATTACTGATTTTGGTAAAATTGGATTTAAAAAAATGGATTTAAGCATTTGATTCTAAATTGGTATTTTGGCACTATTTTTACTATCAATAATAATGTAGCTTTATTTATCTAAATAAATTAGTTTAAGTGTAATTTACTTATGACAAACTATAGAAGATTTGGTTTTTAGTTGACCTTGAATATTAAATTCAAAACGAGAATATGCGAATAGTGTTTCATTATAAATAAGAATATTTAGAATACTTTTTATTTTTACTAAAAATAATTTTAAGTTAGTTTACAAATAATTAATTTTGAAAATTTGGATTTTGTTCGATATATTTGAACAATTTGGTTTAAAATTTATAAATTAAAAGTTTTTATTGATATCAACATGAGGATGTGTTTGTTTTTATGAGTAAAACATAATTAAGGATAGTTAACTTAAAACCTTTGTTTGAAAATTACCTTTGAAGCCATAATACACAATATGATAATATTATTGCGATCGTGTCGTCCCAGTTATTACGATGTATGTTAATACGTACAGCTGACTCATGCACCACTTTCGACTTCGAGCATGTGCGAATTCCTTGGATTCAGAGTTGTTCAGTTAATAATAATAATAATACAGTTGTTTTTTTGTCGATAGGGTATCTGGATATTCTGGATACTTGCGTTTCTAGTACCATAGCATTATCTACACCTATTGGATGTATGATTGGAGAGGTAACAACTTTATTTGGATGAGAGAGTACACTGTCTGTATACAAAGATAGAGTAACAGAGAAACCCTGCCCTGCCACCAATATAGTGGGTGTTGCCTGTTTTTTGCAATGAGACCGGCCAGGGTTATTAAACTTTTTAGACCCCCTCCCCCTCTTCCCCCCTCTTCTATAGCTCCCTCTCTAATCCAACTGGTTACGTGATATCAGAACCCTAACCAACTACGTCTAAGACCACTTCGGGGGCCGAAATGGTCTAACGCGCCACTCTCGCAGTAGGATAGACTGCCTATGACGGGGAGGAGATCGAGGTTCGAATCTCGGTCGGGTGTACTGAGGGTGGTTTTTACAAGATGGTTTTACACTCTCACTCCATGACTTCAGATAATTTGGGTGGGGGATGCATGGATGTGAAGTGAAAAACAAAACAAATATATGAACATTACTCTGCGTGTATTAAAAGATATTCACATGTTAAAAGGAAAATATATATATATATATAAATAATAACCACATGCTCAGCGTCTGATTCGTGGCTTTTCGAAGTTGAGCTGCTCTCGAAAGTACACTACAGCTATCTGTGTGTGGAACAGGAAACCTCCGAGTGTTAGTCTACTGCTAATTATCATTAAAAACCAAGAAACACTTGTATCTTGTAGCACATGAATAAAATGCAGATGTGGAGCATTTTGGGGGTCCCTCCTAGACAATTTTAGGTGAGCAAAACTCGCCTTGACCCTCCCCCCACACTGAAGGCAGTGCCACTGAATGCTGGTACACTTCTTATAAAATGTAGCCTTCCCCAGCCCTAAATCACCAGCGTAGTGAGTACAAGTTATACCATTAGATGAGGCACTGGAGAGGAAAAGGTTGCTGTGGTTAGATCATGTGATGAGAATGGAGGACAGAGTGCCTAAGAAAGCCTAACAGAACAAAGAGAAGAGTAGAATACCTATTGGAAGACCACGGACCAGATGGATGGACCAGGCGCAGAAAGAAAGACACGGAGGCTAAAGGAGCGGACTGGAGACGCGTGGTTGAGGTAGAAGTTTGGAAAGATCGACAGGAATGAAAGAGGATATGCCAGTTGACCCGCAGGGGCGGAAACGTCGAATGATAACTATGATGATGATGATGATGATGATGATGAACAGGTAGTAAGGCGTGGTGTTAAGAACAAACTACAGTTACAAAACAAGTATAGTGCGTTTGTTGCTTATAAAGCCGGCGACGAACTTGCACATTGTAATGTAGCCCGAGCATTCTAGTCAGTGCAGTGCAACGATCAGAGCCGAGCCGAGCCGAGCCAAGCCGAGCCGAACGAACGTGCTCCTCTCTTGACTAGGTTTTTTAGTGAATTCCTTTGACACAGGCACATCAGGCGTATTTTGTTTCAGACTTCAAAGCCTAAATCTGGCGAATGATATGAGCTGAGCTATCGATTATAGTTTGATGCTCGTCGCAAGCACTATATTACAAAGCTCAGCTCAGGTCAGTCGCCACCTTAAAGAGTCACACAAACTGATTTAAGGAGCTATGTCAAAATGTCCGGCTGTAACAGAACAATGTAGTGCTGTCCGTAATTAGTCGGCTACATGGACTTATGATTGATCTACCGCCAGGAATCGTGAACATCTCTTTTATAGAGGAAATTGAAACGTCGCGATTGAGATCGGAGTTATGTGAAGCTGGTGCGGTTAATATTAAACTATTACAACTTTAAGTTTTATTTTAAAATTCATTTCCTTTACGACCTCAAGCTAAATTTACAATTCCCTTAAAATAATAAAGATTAGACAATCGTACTTCTCTGACCAACTGTAGAGATATTTACCGGTACTTTGAGAGAGTTCAATTACCGCGCAGGTCAGGCCAAACTTGAAGATCTGTACAGTATGGTTATGTCAGGAAGAAATATTAAGATAATTAAGACATTTTAGTTCCGGTAAAAACGCAAATATTTTCATATTTCTCAGTAAATCCTTGCTAATCCGATAATAGTTAATCTGGGCATCGGATAACCCAGTTTGAAGATATGTCCAATAAATGGAAAAATAAAGTACTTGGCTTTGCCACCAAACAAAACTACCTTAAGGCGGGAGCCAAGGATAGCGTTTTTGCAGTTTTTATAGCAAAACATTATTTGGTGGGAATAAATCAAACATGGTTTCAGCATAAACATAAAGTTTAATTTTCTTCTCGTGGTGAAAGCAACAATTGCTATGAACATAGCGGCATTAGATGAGAAACTTTTTAAATGAACAGAAAAAGTTGTCATTAAACTCCAGGACACCCTCGACATATATTCAACAACTGTTGATATCACCGTGTGAAGAAAATTAAACTCTTATGTTTGTAGAAGCAATAGTTGATTTATTTTGACCAAAAAAATTAACGTAGGCCTATATTTGTTTCCCTTATACTCTCTATGTTAGTATAGCCTGTTCTTTTTGTAATTTGTAGCCTACCCTAGTTTGTAGCTTATACTACACTACCTTAACCCCTGGTGTGGTGATGGTAGTGTTATTATTATTATTATTATTATTATTATTATTAGGGCTTATAGGCCCGTCGACCCAATGAGGTCATCAGGACCTGGTAATGTTAAAATACAGGTGAGGTGGATAAAGATCACGACACGCTGGAGGAAGAAGAAAGCTATAAAATATAATTTTATATTTATTATTTTATATATGTTAATTTAAATTTTTTAGTGACATTTTTCTTTCCCCTAATCCAGATTATTACTTAATCCGAATGGTCTCCACCCCCAATTAATCCCGAATAGCTGTTATTTACTGTGTCGGTACAATCTAATCGGTCCAATACTGTCCTCCTCTTGTCTCAATCCCACAGCCTTCCAACACTTTAAGAGCCCATCTCACGGCTGAGGGGGCGAGGGGCGACTACCTACGTGTTAGTTACGCGTTATCTATAAAGTGAAACGGGCTCTTGAGCTTTAGTGAGAATACGATAGGGAGAGTAATATCTGATAGTTACAAAATGTACTAAATAATCTCATATGTCAAGTCATGTGATCGGCGGCCTTGACTTTTGAAATATAGTATCAATAGTGATAGCATAATAATTAGTACAATTACAATTACAAGTACAATTTAATTAATCTGGACCATAAACAAATTATTCTATCTTTCTTACCACGTTTTTTTATTATCTGTGTCTTATTTTTTGTTTATTTGGACTAATAGAGTAGGAATGAGGAAGTAACATATTATGTAAAATGTACCCACATTTGCGTAGAGGGAGAGTGATAAATAATTTAGAAATAAACAAACCCTCGGTACACAGGGCCATTATTCGGATGGTAGCCCATACATCCGTCACCGGCTACCGACTACTAGACGTCCCTAGCGCGGTCTAAGCGTCTGAGGCACCCCTAACCATTAGCATAATTAGTGTATAGGCGTATAACCCAAACGGTTAGTAAAACGTGGTGCTAGATCTTACTATAGCTACACATAGATGGACCTTGGTAAACTATATGAACCCATTCTGACGTGCGAGATAGATAGACGTACGGTTGAGAAGCTACGGGTGCGACGAGCCATTACGGATCTAGCATCACTTCTTAATTAGTCTCTCAGACAAACTGGAAATGTACGTAGTGGTTAATTTAATTTACCCTCAAAACTCCTTTGTAGTGTTTTAACTTTCTTCTCTCTGTCCAAAGAGATTGTGCCACGCCCTTTCCAAACTTCCCCTCCCCTCCCGCCGACAACTTTGGCTGTAGATTTATCTATTCCCTTTATACCCACCCTTCTTCTCCCTAGCTTTGCTTTCAACTTTTATCCTCCTGTGCCTTTTTTTCCTGAAGTAGCTTCTCCCAACTATAAAAACCTGTCCTAGACTTGTCTTTCAGCCGATTTCAACTTAGAAGGGAAATGATTGAATCAAGTCCATTTTTAAAGTGAGAAGTTCTATTTAATTAGTTTTGACTAAACCTAATACTGTATGTATTTAATGATTACATTGACCTCACCTCATTCAATTACTCGCCAACCCACTCACTCACTCCTAGCTACTGTATAGCTTGTATTAAAGGGAGAGGTTTCATGGGATGTACTTCGGTGGTCGCATGGTCCAAGGAACTACTTTCATGACAGACTGGACGTCCGATGACGGGGAGATTGAGGCTTGAATCTCGGCTGGGTGTACTGAGATCAGGTTTCCCGCTCTCCCTATACGCAAATGTGGTTGCACTTCCTCTAAATATAATCTTCCTCACCCCTAAAACCACTAGCATAATTACTACATAAGCATTTAATCCGAACGGGTAGTAAGACGCGGTACTATATATCTTAATTTCTTATATAAAATTTGAAATTTGATAAGCCTATTTCCGGCAATAGAAATTACTAAGAAATGACTGAACAGATTTTGGCAAACGACACCTCATTTTAACGGCTAGGAGCCCAGGATGTCGAGAAAAATAGAAGTTGTCCACGAAAACCCAATTTTCACAGACTTTTTCAGTTTTTTATTCTTTGTTTAGTCACTGTGGAAAGTGTTTTTTTCTGCATGGCTCTAAATCTCTAAATAAAATATAACTCTTTGGCTACAAAATAATAACTCAATCTTTATTTGTTGGTCCGAACGCATCACAATTTACTCGTTGGATGAATATTTTTCTTTGGATGCTGGCCACAACACATCTAAATTGGGATGCCTGGACTGGGGAAACGATTATTTTTTATTGAAATTTTGCTGTCATTAACTAGCATTTAAATCAATACTACTAAGTATAACTCTAAAATTAAAAGGTTTAATGGTTAAGTTTGTTAAAATACTGTCTACGTTTTGTTTCGCAAATAGTAAAATTATGTTTAAATATGTTTTGGTATGTATTATAGGCTCCAAAACGATAAAATGATCTTGAATTTCAACATTTAGTTTGGTACGCCCATGTTTGGTAATTGAAATTACGAGAAAATGACTGAACCGATTTTGACAAACGATCGCTCATTTTTAAGGTTAGAGGTACAGGATGTCGGGAAAAATAGTAGTTTTCGACGAAAACCTGATTTTCCTAGAGAATTTTCAGATTTTTATTCTTTGCTTACATCACGATGAAAACACTTATTTGTTTTATAACTGTAAACAAATTATTTCTCCTTGGTTAAAAATAATAACTCATTCTGTAAAAACAATATTTATCTTTCATTAAAAATAACAACCTAACGCGTTGCTCTATCACTCTGTTGCGCACCAAGTGTGGTGTTGGTAGCACGGTTAATATACCCGACTCTGACCAGAGAGTAGTGCTGGTAGCACGGTTAATATATCCGACTCTGACCAGAGAGTGGTGCTGGTAGCACGGTTAATATACCCGACTCTGACCAGAGAGTGGTGCTGGTAGCACGGTTAATATACCCGACTCTGACCAGTTAGTGGTGTTGGTAGCACGGTTAATATACCCGACTCTGACCGGATAGTGGTGCTGGTAGCACGGTTAATATACCCGACTCTGACCAGATATTGGTGCTGGTAGCACGGTTAATATACCCAACTCTGACCAGAGAGTGGTGCTGGTAGCACGGTTAATATACCCGACTCTGACCAGAGAGTGGTGCTGGTAGCACGGTTAATATACCACGACTCTGACCAGAGAGGGGTGCTGGTAGCACGGTTAATATACCCGACTCTGACCAGAGAGGACGTAATCATGTCCTTCTCAAGCTACCATTGTTGCTCGACATCCTCGATGATGAGGTTCCTTGAATATTTTTTAATTTACCACAGTCTTAATACCCATTCGGTTTATACGTTTATGTATTAATTACACTAATGGTTTTAGCGATTAGGATGGTTATATTATAAGAAATGTACTAGCATTTGCGTGGATTAAGAGTGGAAAACTCTTTTGGAAAAAACCACCCTCAGTACACGCGACCAAGATTCGAACCTGGATCTCCCCATTATCGGCGTTATAGTCTACTGTGAGAGTGACGTGTTAGATCATGCAGTCACCGAAGCGAGTTCCTTGAATTTCATCCCCATTATGACCCTCTTAGAGTCGGTGATAACTAATTGTATCAATGATGAACGTATAAAAGACGAAATCAAGCCATAGATCGGTAATTCTATTTCACCTATGAAAAATCGATACAGGCCGACCTATATTGCTGCTATGGTCGATCTATGTACATGTTATTGTATCAAGTTATGCGAGTTGGCCCTGGTACGAATGTGTTTGTATTAATGATCTGTGGAGCCATGTTTGTGGCTACTTGTCAGAGAGTTCTTTATCTATGCTACCCTTTGTGTAGTGAGTCATCAAATAAATAAAAGTGTAGTATTATTGTAACGAAGATCTCTTCTTTTAAATACACATTATAATTTGGCGACGAGGATGGGCCAGAAAAGAGAAACTTGTGGACCAGAGTTTAGTTCCTAATCGAGCCTGGAGTGCAAGACAATGGCCCAAGAAGCAGCCACGAGTCAACAAAAGATAATAAGTATCCCACTGGGATATTTGGGACCTTTCGACATTATTCGTTATTGTCTGATTATCAAGAAAGGTTAGGTTGAAGTTCTTCTTTGAGGTGAACGAGGTAGTTTAAAGTGAGTAAAAGCGTAAAGTGTTACTATCACAATGAAGTACTGAGATCATTGTTAACTCTGCAAACATTGTACCATCTACGTCACACCTTGAGGACTATTTGGAATGTGTGCCGATAGATGGCACTTCACGCCCACTGAGTTCCGAGGTGGGGTGCATAAGATGGATGTACGGATTGTTGAATAGGATAGGACTGACCCGTGCGCCGCACGAGGTAGAACAGTGTCAGACGGGAAACAATTCTCGAGTGCCCAGTGGGCCAGTATGTTAGTGTGTATTAGTGTGTATTAGTGTGTTTAAGTGTGTTCTGTTTCATTGGCCCTACAATATTGGGGGCCATCAAAGTTAATCAATATACTCATAAATATAATTATGTTGAACTTAACCTCATTGTGTTTTCTTTACAAGTGGAATAGTCTTATTCTGTAAACAAATAACGGGGGGTAGTAACCGAGTATCAAAGCTCAATTAGGGGAATTTTCTCGGTCAATGGTATGACGTGACCATGTAGTGACGTATTGATACTACGTTGTGTCGGGGAAATGTATCCAGTGATAACAAAAGGGGTACAACATCAGGGAATATTGATTACGTCCAAATAGTGGGAAAATTACAAGGATGTTTAAACACACTTCCGAACGAGAATGTGTAAGGATTAAACTTTTATCGTGGATCTCCGAGACAAAGGAATCTACAGCAGATTACGTATATGATTTAATAAAATTGAGTAAGTATCACAATTTTAATGAACTAAACAACATGATTCACTACCGGGCGGTATGCGGCGCAGCTGATGGAGGTTTGCAAAATAAACTACTTGCAGAACCTAGCCTGACTTTTGATATAACTTATGAGCTAGCTTTAGCAGCAGAAATAATCAGTAAAAACGTTGGGATGGATAATAACATCAGCGGAAAATGCAATATCGACAATTGACAGGAAGAAATACAATCAAAACGAACAAGGAAACTTCAATTTGTGTTATTGCTATGATAAACTTAAGATGGCACCACATATGTATTTAAAGATGCAACGTGTCATTTTTGCAAGAAGAAGAGACCCATTCAGGCATCGTGCTTTAAGAAGAAAAGAGGAACAAGCAGTAATACAATGTATGAAGTTGAAGACTTGTATTCACTTAAATGCGTAATGCAATGTTCGGGAGAGATCAAATTATGGCAAAGGTCAAATTAAACGGAGTTTTGATTCTGACAAAAGTGGATTTGATGGCTGTTTGTTCAATAATTTGACGGGAGACTTGGGACACAATTAAAAAGAAAAAAGATTCATTAAACGTCACCTCTCTAACTCTTCAGACTTGGACACCTCAACTCATCAACATCAATGTAGGAACTAAAATATAGATATAATTTAACAATTCATTCATTCATCATCATGAGCAGCTTCCAGTCACTGGCTGGGTCTATAACAAGAATATACCTTATTAGAATATAACAATTAAAATATGAATCCTCGCGTCTCCCAACAAGTATAAGAAGAGACGATTAAAATAAGCACAAAGATAAATAAGAAAGTTTTAGGAGGGATGAGACATAACAGAAATATATAAGGTTAACAAATCAGTTTATTTAAATCTAAACAAGAGAAAATTGAATTACATATTTTATATTTAAATACATTATTGATCAAACAGTCCACTGTTATTAAAGATAACTTAATTCAGTTACCATGATGGTAAACATCACGATAAGCTGGAATAGAAATAAACATATTGGTGACAAGGAACTAACAGAAGTAAGAAAGAATATATTAAAGATTAGTTTAGTAACTCTTAAAATGAGGATCAACGCTCATTCTCGTAGGAAGGAGCGTCTCCCTCAACATAGCGGCATTAAAATATAAGGAACAAATATTATGTGGATAAGCCACAATACATGACGATAATCCAGCCTAGCTAATACCAGACTAGGACCTAAAAGGTCTATTCATGAATAATAGTGAAATTATAGTGAATGAAAACCAGGGGTATTTAATCCTAATTTTATATCGTTATTGAGGATGGATTTACAAATAAGCTAGTTAGCTTGAGTTGACTCCATAGAGAGTTACGAGAACCTAATGTTAATTTCCTTGAAGAGGAACTAGCATTTTACAAATAGTGCACGGAGAACAATCAGATATCTACACGGTTAACAAACTATGGCCGGTCACTTCCTAATAAATACTGCCTGGACATTCAATAGTATAAATATACCTCCACCCATTACTAGGGCACACAGTAATAAGTACTAACAATATACAATATTAGTATAACGTGATACAAATGACTCCCACAGGGTCTGGAGATAAACATTATACCCGGAGGTCACTACTACCAACTGGTAGTGCTCCCACAGGTTGCGCACCCTAAATAGATACATTTCAAAGAGACAATAGTGACTGCTATCTGTCACTGACCTAACTAGGTCACAAAAGAAAACGTTAGATAACCTGATTTCCACCATAAAGAGATCTTGATTATGGACATATCGTTTAGGGAGTCATTATTATTTCATAATATATAAAACTATGTCTTGAGGACTTAAACAAAGAAGTCAGACACAATGACATAGCAATTTAAGACGTATGGTCCATGATAAATAGAGCATTAAACACTTCATTCTAAACTACACCATATGGGCATAGGAAAACATGTCATAACTTAGACGAACAACTTATGGACATAGAAAGAGATCGGTAAGACTAACATTCAAAACTATGCATTATGGGCATAGAAAGTTAAGTCAGACACCCCGATACAAAGAATTATGTCTGATGGACATAGACAATAAAGTCAGACATTCTGACACATAAAACTATGTCTTATGGACATAGCAAATAAGG
Organism: Timema shepardi; assembly: GCA_902151425.1. Lineage (NCBI taxonomy): Eukaryota > Metazoa > Arthropoda > Insecta > Phasmatodea > Timematidae > Timema > Timema shepardi. The sequence continues at coordinate 24,573 of CABFVX010007797.1, forward strand.
AGTTTAGTATCTAACTCAGACTCTAAATTGTAGATACTTAAAGTCTCAGAAGAGGCTTCCTCGGCGACGGGGTGGTGAGACCGACGCCTGACATATCGTAATCCCTCGTAGATTCTTCGGCGATGAAGATTTACGTCCAAGTTATTCCTCCATAGAATTGATACAGTGAAATATATTATGTGAAGTTAAGGATGACGCTTATATAGTTACGGACCTGATGAACTCGAGGTCAGGATAACTTCTGGACATCTAAGGGGGGAAACGGGGTTCACTTGCGAAATTGCACTAAATGACCATTCTATGGCAAAGAGTAAAATCATAAAAAGTTTCAGAAGAATGTTTGATAGACTGGGAATTCCAGATCTTATAAAATATCAGACAATGGACGCTCACATGACTACAAATATATGCTGAAATCTTATAGCTAGAATCTAATTAAATTCAGGACTATTTGTACATTTTTATCCCTCAAGTAATGGGCAAGCAGAACACTTGGTATAAACTACCAATAAGGCTTTGGCCAAATTGACGTAAGGGTGAATCGAACTCCAGGTACAACGCATGCAATTTCAACACCACATAACAATTAACACAGTAACTGAGAAAGCACTGGTGGAGCTTCTGATTGGACAGGAGTTGAGAATGGTTTTGAATAAAATACATCTATATGCGCTGATAGCCGTCAAGAAAACTAAGCTTATTTGAGGTAGAAGATTATGTAAGGAATTATAGCGAGCAAGAACTGAATGAATAATAAAAAAGAAGTCAGAGAGTGTGTTGGCACAGTTTTGTACAATGTACAATAATTGAACAATGGCAAAATAATTAATCGCCACATCGACCAGATGAGTAATAGAGTGATTGAATCATCCCATGAAACTGACAAACAGGAATCAAGTGATCTGTAACTAACCTCGAGAGAAGATCGCCATCATTATATCCCGTTCCAGAGATAAGCACGTCTCCACAACTTGAAGTCGAATCTGTACCAGCCCATGGAAGTCTTTCACTTCTTGATCTGCCAAATGAGCAAGGCCTCTGTCGAGTGGCTCCATAACTCTTGAAGTTCAGACCCAGCAGGACCATAAAGGATCCAGGATATTGGAAGGATTATATTTTAAATAAAGGGGAGGAGGGTTTTCTATCAAGTTATCTATTGATGATCTGTGGAACCATGTTGGTGGTTACTCGCCAGAAAGTCCCTTGTCTATGTTATCCTTTGTACAGTAACTATTAAATAAATAAAGATTTAGTATTATTGTATTCAAAAATACATTTATTACTAAAATGAAGGCCTGTTCTTTAAATTTTCAAATTGTATCGATTTATTATGTTTGCCATCTATATTTCAAAGAATTTTCTAAATAAATTAATAACCTACTTAGGTGACCTGGCGGTCAAGGGGTAAGGTGTCAGACTTCTGTGCTGGCGGCCGAGGTTCAATCCTCGGTCCCGGCACAGATTTATCTGATTACCAAACCCCTCCTTCACCTCCGATAAGACATCTTGTGAATGTGGGGAATGCCAGGCCTCCACCGTGGTTCGGATTCCACGTTAAACTGTAGGTCCTTCATTTCATCTCACAATCACCCTACCACTACACATTAGCGTAAGTGCGTATAACCCGAGCGGGTAGTAANGTTAAACTGTAGGTCCTTCATTTCATCTCACAATCACCCTACCACTACACATTAGCGTAAGTGCGTATAACCCGAGCGGGTAGTAAGACGTGGTACTAATAATAATAATAATAATAATAATAATAATAATAATAATAATAATAATAATCTACTTTAAAATACATTCTGTTCTAATTTGGGTAATGAAATAAACGGCAAGTTCCAATTATTTTATAGCCGCGTCCGTAAAATCTAGAAGGTACTAAAGACTGTTTCTGTCCTTTCGAACGCTAAATACACTTAGACAACTAGTACAATTTTTAATATAATAAGGTTACTGTTATTTGAAGATAATTCTGTAGACTTCAACGAGTGGTTGAGAAAGGTACACATTTCACCCGCGTCAGGTCAACATTAGTATTTGATTGAAAGCCCACACCGGTGTTCACATGAACTAAGGTGTCAGTCTTGCAATTGACTGAACTGATGGTGAGGAGGTCAAGATTTTAATCTCATTTGGGTGCAGTGGGTAGTAGTTTTTCACACGTGATTTGTCAGTGTGATTTTCACAAAGCCTCTTTTTTCTAAAGCGAGTAAACTTTCTCTAAACTACCCTCTTCATCACCATCCCCTAAATTAAATCTAGTGCTAAACGCAATAGACAAAAAACAAGTATAAACCAATATTTAAGTCGTAGAGGTTATATAACATATAGTTTGGAATTAACTAGTTGGTCTTGGGTTCGAGTGCTCGCCTCAGGACCCGGTGATCGTAGGTTTAAATCAAGCTAAGTTTGATGATTTTTAATGAACTATGAAAATCCTTAGAAAACCTACCTTTGGAGGTGAAGTAAAGTTGTCGGATACATGTGAATGGTGGCATGTAAGATATCCCTGAAATGTATGTGAAAATTTCCAACAAAATTTGCAGTCTCTCTCTCTCTCTCTCTCACGTGTAGAAATTCAGTATGAAAAGCAACAGGAAACTACAGAAATTTCAAGACTTTCGTAAGGCATGTTATTTATCCCAGATGGTGTGGGCAGCACTAACCAGCTGAAAATCTGAATGCATGTCTAGCTACGAATGGATTGTAAGCACATCGGGACCAATCGTCGGGTGAAGATTCTTTATACTCTTATCGTTACTACAGTCTTACTAGTAGTTCTGTTAACAGTAGACCTCGCTCCCTCCATGTTATTATCGTTACTACAGTCTTACTAGTAGTTGTGTATTAGACCTCGCTTGCAGGTTTTGTGGTAAATCGCAATCAAATGAGACGTTTTGTGATTTTCATGCAAATTTACATTTTATTACCTGTTTAAAGATAACCAACTTTTTTATAACATTGGGAACCCTATTATAAAAATAATTATTCATTCACCAATTAAAATGCATGAATGTTAAAAAAATGAGGGTTTTTTCAGTATTAATAATTAAGTATATTTTTTATGTGTTTCAAATGGTTCTCTATTATTGCCCGCCCAGTGTCATTCTTAATACTAAAACAAAATTAATCTGACTATAAAAAATGATTTTAATATGCTCTTAAATCCATTCATAGAGCATCGCTGTTACATCATGATGAAAAGAGGAGCTACCACAGGAGTTAGAAAGATAAATGAAAAGAGCTATAAGTTAAATGAAGTAGCTATTCAAGTTTCTGTTTTGGAATATATCGTTTACATCTTATTCAAGCACTTTTAGAAAATATTAGTTGGGATAACGTAATGCAAAGAACTATGGCGTGTGATCAGGATTTACGTAATGCAACAACTAAAACAAAATATTGCCAATAAATTTGGACATTTTGGAAAAAAAAAATCACTAAAAGAGAATTTGGCCTGTAAGAAGATTAGGCTTAAAGTATTCAGAGCAGCTTTCTAGAGCTCCAAAATGAGGTACTGGTACAAGAAAGGCGTTTTAGTGCTCGCGGGACGCGGACAAACTAACCATAGGCACCGTGTTTAACCGTTGACGGTTTTAATGAGAACGCAAGCAGCGCCAATGTGGAAAATATTTGAAGCTTCAAAGTTAGTAAACAAACAAAAACATGTCAAACATACACACAAATAAAGATTAAATCCTGGTTATGATGCTCATCAACTATTTAAGAAGAGATTAAGTTTACTTAAATTGAGACACTTAACTGATTCGACCGAAATTTTAGCTGGAAACTCATTTTGCATAACAGTAGGCTAAAACCCAGAATACTAAGGCGCAAAGGGTTAACCAGTGGAAAGGGTATGTACTTTGGATGCCCGCGGGTGTGCGCGG